>OX401420.1:15087283-15337283 GCA_947846245.1 Cerastoderma edule
TATGATTCAATTTCTCCTATCTTGTTCGCAGCATCAGAAGAAATAGGTGGTCTTTGAGTACAAATGTTATTAGCTGACTTCATAAAAACAGGTTTTCCTTAGTGCGTCTGCACAGGTAAATTTTTCTGATTCTTATCTCTGTTTGATTATTAGAACAAAATAACTCATCTGTTTACCGGAGCTTTCTTGAAAATAAACTACGACGCTCTTATACAGGAATAATATATGAAAGAGAAATATGTTCCACAAGACCAAATATAGCCTGACATAGCAGTTTTAAGGGCCAAAGGTTTGGGAAAAGATGATACACATTGAATTGTGATGAGTGTCGTTAATATTTTCTTCGTCCCTTCTTTTCGATATATACATTCGGTTAATTCATTCACATAAGATGCACAGATGGTCTTTTTTTTTTCTTTTCTTTTTGAACCGTACTTTTAATTCTGCCAATCAGAATGGCGTTCATATTTGGATGAATGCTAACTAATAATATTACAATAATTTCTCTACAAAACGTGCTTTTAATTCATAGAAGGATATCTAACATGAAAAGGGTATAAAAACTTAAATATGTAGCGTGTTTATCATTAAACACCTCAATTCCTACACTGTCTGGTGAGGATTAGCTTTAAAACACATGTACCGATGCATTGTTTTAATTTGCCACTGTTTTAACGCAATTTGGCAATATGATGAGGGTCTGTCCTGGATTTATAATTTACAACATAAAAAAATATTAACGAACGGCTGCAGCATTCAAAACAGACCCGTGTAATATGAAACAGAAGCTTTGTCTTTCCAATCGAAAAATAGTCATTGGAAGGGCCTTTTGTGAGATACCTCGGAGTCTTTTGCCTAGTACAAACACGGCTGTCAAGTCCAATATGAAAATTGTCGGGTTTTTTTTTATTAAAGAAACATAAAATATATAGCATAACTTATACTTTCACCTTTGATTGTGTGCTTAAAAGTGTCAGTTCAACGTATATTGATGCAAAATTAAGTTCTACACTTCATTAAAGATATAATAACTTACAATCTACGTTCAAAGGAAACGTGCTAAAATCCAGGAAAAAGAACAAACAAATGGTAACCTTGCACTCATGTATGAAGTGCATTTCTTATGTTACGAGAATACACGAGTGGCTACAATTGGAGATTCCTTTTCGCCAGAGTGTTTTGTATGAAAGCCATCTTAACTTAGAGCCGTTTGTCTTTATTTATTGTTGAAAGGTCACCCAAAGGATCGAGGGGTTTGCCTTCTTGGTATTCTAGGTATTGGAGATAACAGTTGCACAGTAAAGGTGAACTTTTCTGTAACCAAGGCTAGGAAACATGAAGCAGAACCGCCATTCGAGTCCGAGACCCCTGCGATCCGATTTAATCCTCTACCGACTGAGCTATCCGGCCGTCTTATACATTTAATCCTTCCTTGTAAACCAAGACCTCTACAACATACTCAAACATACAATGTTAATTCCTCTAGAATTTCCTCTGGTGCTCGTCTGAGGAACGAACCTAGATAACATGCAACAGTTCTAATAAGTACCCACAACATAGGGTTTAAAAAAGATAAATTTTACAGAAACCAAGCAAAGGGTAGTTCAACGCTAATCCGGACCGTTCAGACTAGCACCTCCCCCGGTGCGTGTATCCGCAGTAGACAAATAAATCGATGTGAGGTCACGAAGATGTTTACATCGCCATGTGGCTCCCTCGAAAACATCCTACAACACCGAGTGCTCCGAATGAAACGCCGCTTCCGGTGTGGCTGCGTTTCCGTTAGTTTTTATTCATCGTTGTTTTCAGAAAATAAACAGTTTTATCGCATTGTTTTCTGTTAAGGACTGTCTCATCTTTTTCTGACAAAATATTGTTTTCATTTGTAATAGTGTACTAGTTAATGAGTGCCAATGAAAAGATATTATTACATAGAGTTTCCACTCTTTGATGGAGGAGGGTGTGCATTTCGAATTCGCTAATTTCAACATTTTATCTCTGTACTGACATATTGGTCCCGGGGCCTGTCTAACAAAAGTTATGATTATAGATTTCGTAAACGTAAATAGGGATAAATAAAAAAGCACAGGTAAAAAGCGTTAACTAAGACGTAAACGGAACATGAGGTATCTTGTGAAATCTTTGGACATCTTTTATCTTACTTTTAAATGCGTGTCCATTTTTTATTCACAGGAAAAAACTTTTTATTTGAGATTCAGGGCTAAGGCCACACAATTCTATATAAGTATTAGTAAAGTCACGAATATTTATGAGACAGCTCCTTGATTATTTGAAGACGATATGATATTATATATAATCTATTCCATCTGACCATTTGCAGAATTTCCTATTCATATATGATCACGTCTTTATGCATTCATATTGCTATGAAACCACAGTACAGTACCAAACCAATCGAATGTCACAATGTTCACCCATTACCAAACAATAACGGCATTTGACCGCTTTGTTGCAAACGACTCTAGAAAACATTTTGGGAAAAGGAAAAATTTCTCGTAACAAAGCATTTTCCCTTTCCCAACAATGTTTTCTGCCCTATCAGGAGGTTGTTTTGCAATTTCGTCACATTTTGAAATGTCGTCTGCAAACTCTTTCAATTTGGGACAGTCGAAAATTTGGCGTTTGGTAAAGAGTTAAGAAACAGGACTTGTTGTCTAATTTTGCATGGAAAAAAAGAAATTGACACTGACTGTGCCTGCGAGAAAAGATACAGGAAAGGTGCTATGATGTTAGGTTTCCCGTTTAAACTCGTATACCGTTTTCGGTACAGGCCAAAGGCCTAGGCCTGTGACTCCTATGGTTTTCCTTGATCAACAACTACTAGGCTAGGTCTCTGAAGCAACTTACGAAAAGTCCCATGAAACCAGAGGTGTCGGTGGGGCTTGAGCACAGGAACGCCGTGTTCTAAGCCCACCACCTACTCTACTGAGCCAAACAGGACCCCCATTGGGTTTAAGGTTTAAATAGGTCATTTCTCAAGGCAGACGACCAAATAAACCTATAGTGAGTTGGAACCCTCGTGACTTAAGAACAATTACTTATCAAAGCAATGTTCTCTTTATTCACCATGGTATCCACAGCCTTTTGACTGCGAGAGAAGATACAAGAAAATTATTATTGAAGGTGAAAAGATGTTAACAGTTAAACCGGTTCATTCAATAAGGCAGGCGATGAAAAGAATTAACGAAAGAAATACATCGTTAAAATATGTATGGAAATCATTATAACTGAAGAAAAACTTGCTTGTAGTAGCAATGGTTCAATGCAACACTATAGTAAGTGCTTCACGTTTGTGAAGCACTTACTATAGTCTTGCGCTGAACCCACGGCAAGCAATTTTTCCTTGTGTCACGTTTGTTTCAACAGTTTCTTTTTTTCTTCAGGTACGTAAAATCATGGTACTATGGAGAAAAGGGTTAATATTAGAATTTAAAATCAGGACAATCGTGTACAAACTCCTTCCGTATCAATATACAGCTCTAGGATAACATCTGCGACCAATATGTTACCTATCGTTCGTGTTTAAATCGATATCGGTTCACAAATTTGTTTACGTTTTCCTTCAAATAACGCAAAACATAGAACAATAAGGTATCCCGGATTGTAACAGTTGTTTCGGTCCCTTTTTGAACTTTGCAACCCTTTGTTCTAAAAAAAAAGAAATAATATTATTAAGCGTATGGTTAACCCAAAGTTCCATTCGACACAATAATAAAATAAAATAAAAGCTTTTGAATTTCTCATCCGTGACCAAGCACTTTTCAAAACGGTTTTAACCAAAAAGATGCACAAGAATTAAGCACAAAAACAGTTTTAAATCCTTGTAAGCAAATGGAATGAGCTACATGTTTTTATCATAGAAACACCTTCCCCTTCTGGAAAATTAGTTGAAACATTAGACAAAATTGACATGGCAATATCCCATTATGTTTAGCGATGACAAATGTTTGAATGTGTTGTTTTCAAATGTACTAATCGATGCATTAGTCAATATATTCTCGCTTCAATAGAGGCCATTAAGCAGATGTCGCCGACAAGATATTTATTAACTTAGATGTATAATCTTCATTATTAAAGCATTTGCCTCGTTCTGACGAAGAACACATGACTTAATCGAAGTGAGAGAATGTTGAATCTTAACCCTTTCCCTAACAATAACGACATTTGACCACTCTGTTGCAGACGACTTCAGAAAACATTGAGGGAAAAGGAGAAATTGCTCGTAATTTTCCCTCAATGTTTTCTGCCCTATCTGAAGATTATTTTCCAATTTCCAATTTCATCACATTTCGAAATGTCGTCTGCAAACTCCTTCAATTTGGGACGGTCGAAAATTTGTTGTTTGGGAAAGGGTTAAGAAAAATAACCATGTAATGGTTTCGCTGTGTTTTGGACATGAAATAACTGATGATACCTGCAGAGTTGTCCGAATGAACCCTGATATCTGCGAGGGTATCAGACGGCTTAACCCTTTAAGAAAACGCCAAATTTTCGACAGTCCAGGATCGAAAGAGTTTGCAGACGACATTTCAAAATGTGATGAAATTCGATGATAATCTTTTGTTAGGGCAGAACACATCGTTGGAAAAGGAGAAATTGATCGTTATGTGCAATTTGTTCTTTTCCCACAATGTTTTCCAACGTCGTCTGTAACAAAGTGGTCAAATATCGTTATTGTTTGGGAAAGAGTTAAAAGAGAATCATCCATTTCGTCTTTTTGGTACATGTATTGTGCTTGAGCTTGTGGTGACGTACATGGCGCACGTTTAGAGGGCTGGGTTAAGATAATGAAGAATCGGGGTTGAAATCCCACAATAGACAAAGGCAATATGGTGACATTTATCTACAGGTAACGGTTTTATTTTTTATTATAGTGTCACCCCTATTAATAAAGGGCGAGCCAGTTTTGGCTTATGAGACACTTTTCACTGATTATACAAAATACCTCCCAACTTCTATCACTATGCCAGGCACAAAGCCGAATATGTCGGTCAACATTAAATTTAACTAGCTCGCGGCTCACGATCCGGCCATTTCGTTACATTTCATTAATTCAAAATTAGACCACGGAAGCATTCCTTTCGAATAGCAATATGAATAAATGTATATCACACTATAAGATACGTTTATGTATTATATATACTTGTCCATATACACCATATATAAATACATTGTCAAAGAAAATGGAAATAAAAAGCACCCGGCCGAATGAGCCGACGTACACTTGTTTTGTTAACACAAAGAAAGAAAAGAATTTGTATTACATAAGCGTAATTTTCTCGCATCAATCCTATTTGATAAATTCATGTACTGATAGCAATTTCAACTTAAACACTCATTTGGTTCGGTGCTTTAAAATCGTTTAAGTGGTTTTGTGTTATCTGCCTGATGCAGAGTCCATATTGGATTGAGTTGCGTTGTTATCATTAACCGCAGTGAAAAACAACAACAACGTGAAAAAAATAAGAAAATGCAAATAAATTAAAGCATCCGTTTCCATTGAAAGCTTTCAAGATGCCATGGAGGTTCAGCCTATTATAACTGTCTTATCTGTCGCAGACAAATAAATCGATACCGGCTCATGATTTTGTTTACATCTTCGGAGAAGATCTTCAAAAACGCATTACGAGGCGTGATGCCGAGTAATATAATGGCGTCTTACGCTAGAGTGCACTTCCGGTTTTTGGTGAGGGATTTTAATGGCCCATCGGGTGGTTAAGCCGGATTAAAACCTTACAGTGCTGGAACTGACTTCATACTTATGCATACAGGTTAGATCGATGCCAGCCGCCAAGTAAATTGGCGACTGACCTGTGATTTAACCTGGTTGCTACGCTGTGTATCTTTCCTCAATAGATTTAAGCAGATATCTAAGGTTTTGGACCGCAAACGGCACACAATCTTTTTTTTAGAAAATTACCCAGCATTCTAAGGGCTAAACCAAACCCCTCCACCCGAATGGTTGAATGGACTATCTCACAGCTTTTGTTTTCCCTATAACAGTTCATAAGGAGGTTTAAACAATCCTTGTTACTAGACAAACTACCATTTTCGACTTTTTGATTCTAGAAATGCTTAAAACTTAAAACTATTGTGAAACATTAATTAGCGATTTTAATGCGTTGATGGGACAAACAACTCTATAAATAGCAATGGGCTTGCCTCTGTTGCGCACATTATAAAGATTGTGTAATAAGACTGTACATATATACCAATTTCCAAATGAGGATACGGGCTCGATCCTCGTAAACAGCGAGGACAATCGTAATTACCCGGGTATTTCCGTAAGATGTTTTCATTGGCAAACGCGGTGAGTTCAGATTGCTGTGAGATCAATATGCCGGGGCTAACCCACAAATCGGTGCGAGTACTGGTGTTGTATCCAGGAATCTGTCATCTAGAATGGTTCAATAAGGTTCAAATCTCCTTAATAAGCGATGTGATATCAATATGTTTCAAATGAGGTCGAAACGTGTTATAAAAGAAAAACTTTCTAACCATCATTTCATTTTACACTTTCATTGCAAATGACACTGGTCAAATACTCATGCAGATGAATCAAATCACATGCCCCAAAAAAGTCCATTTTTTGTTAGAGCGTTGTTCTTTAAAATTGTTTTAAAAGTTGGGTATGCTGATTGGAAATATGAGTGATTGAATAGGTCATGGTCAGACAAAGCCAGGCTATTCTGCAAGTGCTCGTTTCCTCTACAAAATATTCGCATCCCCAATTTGAAACGTTTCAATGCGTAAAATCTCATTAAAAAAACTTGTTAGAAACTCCATTTCCTCCCGACTTCCATTTACTGATTAACTTCTCGGCGCGAAAAACTACACACTCTTTGGGAAATACTATATCTCAACCGGAAGTAACCCATTAGAACGTTATCAATCACTTCGAGGCTGTGGCCTCGTTTTGGATTCCACATCCGTCACAGTAACTTTTAACGCTTGTAGTATGGATTTCCTATCAATAATAGCACGAACATAAACACTTTGACTTAATCCTTTGCTTTTAAGTTTTTTGTTTAATGTTTTGTCAGATTGCGCCTTGGAATGGTTATATTGAATTAATTCATTTAGTTGTGTTTGAATAAAGTTTGAAAGCACGATTCGACCTTACCTTTGAAACTTCATTATGATTCAGTAGATTTTCTGAAATACTGTTACAAGCGTCGGATGACTTCGGTCGCTCTCGGCATTTACCGGTCGCGGCCGGAACAATTCGCTTTACACCGAATAGTTCCGACCACGACCGATGTATACCGAGAACGACCAAAGTAATCCAACCAAAGAAAATGTTTCAAAATGGCGAATTATGGGCATTCTACCATAACCCGATGACCAACCACTTAACGGTAGACTAGGCCAGTACTGATGCACTCGTTTATCCGATATTATAGCCATTTACGATAGGACCAGAGGTCGTCCGTGAAGACGAAATAACACAGATATTATCGACCATTCTACCGGAATATTACCAGAAAGTGCAAGCCAATACGTTTTCACAGCGTCATAAGAAAGTACAACGTTCTTGGCTTACACTAATAGACCATATATGTAATACTTACAATAAATACGATCTGAAACAACTCCAATGACATGTCACATTGTAATACCGTCCCATTGTTTAACCCTTTACCAAATGCCTAATTTTCGACTGTCGCAAATTGAAATAGTTTGCATCATTTCTTAATGTGATAAAATTGGAATGAAATCTTCTGTTAGGAAAGATTACATTGCGGGGAATGGAGAAGTTAATCGTTACGAGCAATTTATCCCTTTCCCACAATGTTTTCTGCAGTCGTCTGCAACTAAGTGGTTAAATTTCGATTTTGTTTGGAAAGGGGTTAAGATGATATCAATGTAAAGAGGTTCAAACCCAATACGATACATACCATAACCTATCGATGGTATAAATAAAAACTATCGCTATATTTTCATTATGTTATGTACGAATCAAAATAAAAACAAGTCTCTTAGTACCTAAGGAAAGATATACATGGTTTATCGGTTTTGACGAACGAAAACATCTCCCCTAAGTCGCTTTACTTTGTAGAACGTGTCCATGGCATCCCATTTCCCGCACTTTGATATTCGAAAAAGCAATATTTCAAAGTGACAGGTCATAGTAATCGTCTATTCGAGACGACTCAAGTGGTTTGGCACATTGCAATATTGTTATTTTGTATAGGGAGAATATCCATGTACATGTCTATAAATTTTGACTTACGCAAATACATGTATCTTCCATTTATTAAAGGCCCATTAAAGGAGATTAGTGCTATATCAAACTATATTATTTGGTAAACTTTCGGACAGATTCAAATAGTTATTACCAGAAAACACCATCAGCACAACTTAAATGTGAAAGTAAACCAGAAATAACCCAGATTAGCAAGTTTTATAATTCAGATTACCTGATTCTTAACCTCTGACCTTGACAGTTGATACACACATTTTTTAACCGACCGATCAGATTTCGTTATTTTGAATATGTAAACAAATAGGTTGTTTATAAACATGATTGAATTGGAGACAACTATAGTTCAAGCACAAAATAACTTATTCTAAATGAGTCTTTTTAATAGGGTCTCAATGCATTCCTAAACTAATTCTCATGACTTTAATGAATGTAATAAAAGAACTCCATATATGTTTTCAGTAATTTATTCGTACTCCTCTCCTTTGATGTGCCTTTAAGTTAGTTTAAAATTTATGATTTTTTTTTTCACAACTGAGATTAATCCCTCTCGATTCTGCTTCCTGTATCTTAACCATTATTTGCCCCGAATGTGCATTAAATAAAGGTCGCAAGACTGTATCAGCATCTTACGGAATTAAAACCAAAGACCCCCGTTTCAGGAGGCCGACGCTTTACCCCTAGACTGCAATCGGAACTACTCGGGTATCTCCCTGAGCTGAGAAATACACATCGGATAGTGTAGAGTTACAATTTTTTCAGGTAAATCGGCCCGGCGTCTAACACCTTTTCTAAACGCGCACGTTAAATAGTTCAATGTGTATGGAAGTGTTGGACATTCTTTTAAATCATCTTTTTTATCGGTAACTCATACGACATGGCGAAATTGTAAGTTGTGACATTGGAATTGTTTCCTTATTCAAATCAAACGACTTTTTAGATTTCAAATTTAATATCTATTTTTGAAAACGAAAGTGAAGTAACGTCATTCCGCTGGAAACAATATGGCGTTATCCCTATCATTTCAGATGTGTTTTCATTGAATAAACCCGATGTGTTCAGATTGCCCTGAACTGTTGTTCTTCCATAAGACACTTTGTACAACGCGTACAAAATTTCTGGTGAATTCATGAACTACCTACGAGGTATATCTACCGACTTGTGACGGAGATTGCCGAGTTGATACGATTGACCCTACACTTATATCCGAGGTGTATTTCTTCGAGTAGTTCCGATTGTTGGTGAAACACGTTCACGGCATCCGTTTTCCCGCGACATCGGTCTGTTTCCCCTGGATGTAATGCAAATAGTCTAGACGCATAAAATGTATAACTCCCTCAGCCAACATACAGTCAGCCTTTTCACCCCGAGTAATTTCAAAATAAACACGCGTCTTATCGCTTACAATACAGCACTTAATGCCGAAACCCCGCATGCTTTTTACCTCTAACCTTTATAGTGCTCGAACCGAATTCATGCTTTTGCAAACAGGTTAGATCCAGGCCAGCCGTCAAGTATATTGCTTTTCACCCTAACCCTTTTAGTGCTGCAATCGACTTTATGCTTATGCAAACAGGTTAGACCCAGGCCAATCGCCAATTAAATTGGCGGCTGGCCTGTGATCTAACCTGTTTGCTACTCTGAGTACCTTTTCTCGTTGACGTTAAGCAGATATTGAAGGTTTTGAGAAGTAGACGGCATGAAAATGTTTTTAGAAAACTACCCAGCATTCTAAGGATTAAAACCATCAGAGGCAGTGCAAACAAGTTTCGAGGCACTGCTTAACGTTTTAATGTGTTTCTTCGAAAAGCATGATTGAAACTACTTAGTCGATATTATGGAATAATTACAAATTGTTTCCAATTTTCCTATTTGCTGTTGTTTGCGTAGTCACGTTTATCTCACTGCTGTATTCAATAAATGTATACGTCGAAAAAGAATGCATTGCCAATTATTTGTTGATATATTTTGGATGGCAATAGTAAAAGTAAAGAGGTTCTGAGCCTGCCAATAGTTGTTTTCTTGGTATGAGTGTTGCTTTTGCTTGTTTGTGGAATGATTGATAGTTGTTTTATCTTCCTTAGTTCGATCGTTTTTCAAGGGTGTGTTTGAAATATATGCTACGTTTTAAGAAGATGTTTGTCTAAATCAAAATATTTGTGTCCTATTTTATAGGTGGTACATGGCAATGTTGCGAAAACGTCTATAAGTGGAATGGTTTTATAAAGCGTCAGCCTGGTGCCGATGGTTTAAAGAGAAAGTGAGAAAGACATAGAGAGAAGGGGTAGAGAGAGGAGAGAGAGAGAGAGTGTGTGTGTGTCGGGGTGGGTGTGTGTGTGGGTGTGTGTGTGTGTGTGTGTGAGAGAGAGAGACATAGAGAAAGAGAATGAGAGAGAGAGAGAAATATAAGGAGACCGAGAGAGAAAAAAAAGCATCAACAACAAAACCAGTTACTTTGACTAGTGCATCTAACGCCGAGATATGACCAGAACCTATATAAAGTGTCGTAAAACCAAACAAGATTCAACCAAAATACTTGGGTTTAAGGTATAACTCGACCGACTTGTACCTCAGACGTTTCCATTAAGTCTGCATCCCAAAACATAAACAATCAGACGGCAAGTTGAGGGATGGGTTCTTAACACCCTATTCATCAGACACATCTTTATCCCAGGAGCTAGCTTACAACAACAACAACAACTTCATTATTGTCATTGTTGATATCGCTGTGATGTTAATCTAAAGAAGCTGTCAAATGAAAGAAATATCAGTTGCTTGTAATTGAAATGGCGTCGCTAAAGAAAGACATGTTATGTTGCATTCTAGTTTTTCTTTTCTGGTCTTCTTTTGCTTGAAACACGGCTTTACGTCATGTCGCTTACCCTATCGATAGAAGTTTCCATGACCGAATCCATTAGTATGATTGATTTCGCTCGGTCTTTGGGGGGAGATACTTTGACGTTTGAGATGATTCTAAAGAGAGTATCTCTGTTTAACTTGGTTATTTCATTTTTCTTCTTCCTCTGTTTGAGAAAGAATAGCCACAATCCGCTATAATGAGACTTATACTTTTATCGGATTACTTCGGGCGTTCTCGGTAAACATCGATCGGGACCGAAACGATTCGGTTAAACCGAATAGTTCCGCTCCCGAACGATGTATACCGAGAAGGACCGAAGTAATCCGACGAAGAAATAGTTTCAAAATATCGGATTATGGGTATTCTACATTAAACACTATGTGTGTAGATTATATTTTCTAGCTATGCTGTTCGAAAATGCATTGTCATTCCTTTGTCATTCCTTTGCCCTCTACCTCTCGTGTTTAAAAAAGAAGGTATGTCGCTAATGAGAAAAAGCCCTTTTAAAGTCTATATCTGTATTAAAGTTTCGCAATGCTTCGAAAGTAAAATCGCTCAGGAAGTTTGCCAATGAGTTCCTTTAGTATATTCGTGTGCAAGGGTACATTTTGAAAAACTGCAGACCTATCACATGGGATTCTAAATAATCGGATTCTACATATAATCCAAAGGCAGACAGCAAGGCGACATTTTAACACAAATCATTGAAAAAATAAAGATATATAAATAAGTTAGAAACAGCTCATGTGTATGGTATGCACAATTTGGACACTGATATCAAGGGGGGGGGGGGGGGGGGGGGGGGGCTGGGCAGAAATTGATATTTCTGGTGTCGTACCTGTTACGAAAAGTAGCCCAATATAGAAAGTTTTAGTTTTGAATTGCCAGTATAAGATGACTTGGTAAAACACTGACGTGTTTGCTGTAAAAATTGTTTAACTGCAGTGCTTTCAAATGTTATTTTGGTTGCCTTAAGCAGGACTTTTTGTTCGGGATGTATGAAAACAAATGCTGATACCTCGGCCAGATTTGACAGCAAAGTGAACTGATTTTCGGACGGTACTAGTACACTTTGCTCCATAGAAAAAAAATGATACAAATGAAGTATCCATTTCATAACAGTTTTTGAGAGATTAATGAACTGACTTGGTGTTTCTGTATATATCTGGGGTTAGAAAACACTATTCTTCGCTAAGCGGAGTCTTAAAAATACCTGATTAATCAATGAAGTCAATGGGAATTCAAGATCCCAAAAATATCAGATGTGTTCCCTTCTTTCGAGGATTACCACTGGCATATTCGTGTGCAAGGGTACATTTCGAAAGACTGCAGACCTATCACATGGGATTTTAAATAATCTGATCTTACATATAATCCAAACACAGACAATAAGGCGAGCTTTTAACACACAGCACAACCACGGACAATAAGACAAAATTTAACACAAATCTTTGCAAAAAATGATACATAGATTAATAAATACAAGCGCCTCATTTGTATGGCCTAACAATTGCGACTCTGACAAGAAGGGGGATAACTGTTGGGCAGCAATTTACCCTACTGTCCAGAATATGTCTGGTTCCCCCGGTTAAACACAATTACAATGATTCCGCTTTCTCTCGCGACATCGGTTAGCACATCCTGGTTATTGGCAATTTAACGTACAGTCACAAACGAACGCGGGAGCCATAAATCTCTCGTAAACCCACGTAGGAAGTCTCGCCAACCACGAGAGTTACGTGACACTTATGGGACGTTATTATATTTATCTGAAGTCGTTTTGTTTGTTTTCGGCTCGGGCTAAACGACGCAAAGTGGCAATTCGGGAATTGGTGAAGCTCCTTAAAAGCTTAATTGACCAATCGACATCGAGTGTTTTCCCGCGTAAAAGATACCCAACATAAACCAGACAGTTTAATGCGCTTTTGAAGTAGTAACCAAATTAAACTAGTACGACTAGCTTCTTGTTATCCTCCTGCTGAAGGACTATTGCTTATCTTATGAGGCATATTACTGTTGTCGAGAGTGGGTCAATGTTTGGTAATAAACCACTTATTTTCTCAGTATTACGTACTTGGACTTCAGTTTGCACATAGTTTATTGGTTTATAAAGATATTTTGATATGGCATATCTTATCTTTTTTTTTTCCAGATATATATCTATAAATATTGGTCCATATGAATCTACAGTCTAACTTGTGTAAAGCAGCCACCCTTTTAAGCAGCCAACCTGCCTTAAACAGCCACTACAGAAAGTCCCATTGTTAGATTTATAGTGTAAATCAATTTGTGTTAGGCAGCCAACCTGTCTTAAACAGCCAATTTACTCTGTCCCATAGGCTGGCCTCTTAATACAAGTTTGACTGTATATGATTGTATATTTCGTTCTTGTCTAATGACGCGTGTTCTATTGGTGATATTTTAAAAGTGATTGGCGATAAATAAACAAATTAAGCAAATTAAATGAAACGAAAAATCGTTTAAAACAATTTGTAACTCACAAGCTGGCGTAATACAGAATTCAGGGCAATATCGACCAATTCATAAGGGGCGACATGGACGGACCCTTTCATACCACTTCATTGGCCCTAACTAATCATTAATATATCATAAGGGGAAGTGGTGGCTTCATGTGATTGGTGCTATTAACGCTCAATTGTGTTGCTTTGTGATTCGGGTACTCTCATATCGATAATGGCCTGGTTATTTGCAAAACACAGACAGTACTATTAATACTGTACAAATGTTTGTTCCTGCGTTAATGAAACGTATGGTTTACAAGAAAAATACTGTTCTTGGATCAAATTGAAATAGTGTCCATCATATCAAAACACAACGAATCTCCGCAATATATATTCATATACTAAAAGACCCATGTTGATTGATAACATCGCAAAGAACTATAATTCTTTTAACTGTTTAATGATACACGAGAAGCTTTGCACATATCGCAGCCACCGGCTTGGCCTCTGCTATTTTCAGGTCAGTTTAGCGATAAAAGAGAGTTATCGTTTGTCGCGAGAATCTCGTCCGATTAGACGAGATTTGACGACAAAGTGGCTCCGCCATGCGGAAAATGGATTTCGTTGGAGCTTAAGTGTATCAATTTTCTCGTCAACAAAGATATCAGTAACGTTACTGGAGCGTCGAGCAGAATAGGCGTCAGACCTCCTAACTTGTACACACATTTTGGAGAAAATACCTTTACCAGACGCCAAATTTCCGACAGTCCCAAATTGAAAGAGTTTGCAGACGACATTTCAAAATGTGATGGAATTGGACGATTATCTTCAGATAGGACAGAAAACTCGTCTAGGGCAATTTCTCCTTTTCCCACAATGTTTTGCAGATTCGTCTGCAACAAACTGGTCAAATGTCGTTATCGTTTGGTAATGGGCTAAGGCCGCAGATGACAATTTAAAAGCTTTGTGACAAAGGAAGAGTTTACCCATCATGGCAGTTTAGTTTAAACTTGTTTATTTTATTTGAATCAAATACTTACAACTAAGAAATATCTCTCTTATTATGGTAAAATCTCCTTTTGTCACAGAGTTTGAAATATTTAAATCTCGGTGAGGTTACTTTTGTTTTTGCAACCATTTTACATGCCTGTTTTTTTGCTTTGTTGTTGAGAATTGTAGGTCGCCTACTGGATATGGTATTGTTCAGAGGTAAAATTCGTTTGAGGCAATTTAATAACAATGTGGTTGGATAAACACACGAAAACGAACATTTGCAGTAAATACGCTTGAGGGACTTTGATGCAATCTTTTCCAGGAAGATACCAGATAGGAAATTCTTTCCGCATTTATTTCTGGGAAAGGTTTTGAATAATTTTATGCTTTTCTTTTCTTCCTTTTTTATTATCTTCAAAGTCATTAACTTGACGAGTTTTTGTAAAACAATTTAACTATCATTCTTTTCAGATTTGTTTTACTTCTTGAAAAAGAATCATTCAAAATAATTTTAAGTGACTCTGTCAAAAAGGTCAAACATAAAACAGAAAAAGGTAGAAACTAGGTCTATTTTGTTATAAAGTGTCCAAATCTAGTAATCGAAAGAGCATCGGCATTAAGACGGAATCTGTGGTTTTAGAAAAGGGGTTTTTCTAGATCATATAACCTTGAGTATTTCTTTTGTGTGTGGTGTTTAACGCTATCTTCTTTGACATAACGGGTATTCCGGTGAGTCGATGGTACAATGGTATTTCGGTGATTCGTGTGACCGGTTCTTTAATTTTATTACGGCTTCCCTGGATCCATGAGTACTAGACTAGTGCTCTGAAATAACTTTGCAAAGGTCAATTCCACGAAATCAGAAGTGTGAACTGGGCTCGAACCCGGGATCCCCGAGCGCTAAGTCGGTCACCTTAACCAATGGGGCACATAGGACCCTTCAGGATTTCTAAACCGTCTAGAGACGATTCGAATGAGTACCCATAAAATAGGACTAAAACATTTAATACAGAAGTGAGCAAGGGAGAAAAGGCTTTTAACTAGATCTCTGACAAGGTAAAATCAAACAGCGTCTCTCTAATTGCATTCAGTTCATTAGGTGAAGCAGAACAAACAACAAATAGTTCATCACATATCGATCGCGTTGTAGTTTTAGTTGTCCGTTCGTGTTCCAATATCCCACAGCATCGCGGTCGTTTTTCCTGGAAAAATCGGTCATAAATCATGAGCGAGGAAAAAAATAGTTCCTGGTATCCGATTTCACAGTCTTAAAATGTTATTTAACATTCTATGATTAAGATCTTGATATCCATGTCTTCATAAATAGAAGTTATAAAGCCTACATTTCTCACCCAATGATTGTGGATTTTGTAAGTATATTAACGTGTTTTAACCCTTAGAACACTTGGTAATTTTCTAAAAAAATACTTTTTTGTGTCGTCTGCTTTTCCAAACCTTAAATATCTGCTTAATTTTGAGGAGGAGAGATACTCAGACTAGCAAACAGATAAGATCACAGGCTAGCCTCGAGTTTTCTTGGCGGTTGGATTTGATCTAAACCGTTTGCGTTAGCATGAATTCGGTTCAAGCACTATAAAGGTTTACGAAAATCGGCAACAGGGACTTTGCCAATTAAACAAAATTTCGCACTTCTTTCTCTCAACGACGCAATTCTCGGTATATAGGGTGGCGTCGCGAAAGGCAAGAACAAAACAAAGGGTGGTACTTTCTTGTGGCCAAAGAAAGCAACTGATTTCCAAAAAATTAATGAAAACCGACAAAAAACAACACGATCAGCGGCATTCGACAACAATGCAATTTTAAACCCACTTTTGTCGAAAGGCGCCGCATATCAAACACAATTAGGAACTCTCGCCAAGGACGAGATGAATTTTCCAACCATCGAGTGACGTCATTGAGAGATCACGTGTCAAGCGCAGGCGCTCCGTTCACATGACTTTTGTTTACAAAGCGGGATATAATGAATAATTATCACCGTCGTCATTTTATCATGTTAGCTCTTCACTGTTTACCTTTCCCTGTGCAAAAGCGATTTGTCATTTTCGACATATTTCCTCTAATTAACGGCCGGTTCTTCACTCGTAAGGTAGAAGCTTGGCCTGGTTCGCACGCCATTTGGCAATTGACCTGATTAAAATCGGCTGTAGACTGCGTTACTTACGTGTTCTCAAACTCCTAACAGTTATTGCCACTTGCTATGGCGCGTTGATTATTGCCACCGCAAGAATTTCATCCAGATTTGGATGGAAATTAAATGTTACCTTTTATCAAATTTTACCGGATAAAGAGTAGTTAATTCAGTAATGTTGTCTTTTAATGTCGATTTCTGGCCAGATATATTGAAACAAAAATATAAATGTACGATATCGTATATCGTTTACTCAACATATAAAGCACAAATAGATGATTAGTTTCGGTTGTCGCCACCATCTTCAAACGCCATTTTTTATTCTAAGCAACTGGTCATTGTCGCAGTGATCACTGCCACCAAGGGAGAGCACTGTGAGGAGTTTGAAGTCTTCTCTTTTCTAACGCATGATATGCTATTAATGGGGATTTAGCATATTATCAACAGTATTGATTTAATCTACGGATTTTATGGGACTCGCATGTAATAGGATTGAACTCCGAAGTGCCTTGTCTTGTCAAAGGTTTGATGAGATACAATCGTAAACGGGAATGTTTAGCACAAAAATTACACCGAACTTCAACAAAGCAATAGTTGCATTGTACTTATATGTGTATTTTATTTGCCAAAGATACTCATGAGCCAAGTTCAAGCATCAATAAAGAGCAAATGGTACTCGTACCAATGTAAGCGAATTTGTTTTACATCGATTGTGTTAAGAGTTTGAAGATTTTTAAATTCTCGTAGACTGCTTCCTTGACACCAAACCAGTATTTGCGCCGATTTGTGGGTTAATCCTGGCAATTATCATCTCGTCCTTTGGGAATCGAACACCTAACCCGGACCCTCGATACAAGAGGTCGACGCTCAAACTCAACACCACTGTCGCCCACCAAGGATCGATAGTTACATCTAAGTACAGTAGTTTACTTCAGTGTTTACAACATTAATGGGTCTATTATCTTTAGGGTAAACACGTTATTTTCCATAGAGAACTCTTAGAAGAAAACGAGTTCAATATTCTAGACACGCAATTGAGTCAGGAGTGAAGGACGATTTATATGAGTTTCAATGAGACCAAGAAAGGGACAAAAATGAGCTGCAAGTTAAAATGACAAACGGTTGCCTATTTCCCCCTCCCCAATCTCTTATTTGTTCGACCAACTACAAAACTAAATAGTAACTAACGTTTAATTCACCAAATTCCAATTGATGAACATAAAGGGATATCGCTGTGAGGAGTATGTCCTTTATATAAGTCAAGTAAATGACAAACTCACTCGTCTCGATCAATAGCGGGGTAAAGTTTCTCAGAGAAACCCTTCAAAGAATTTCACAAGAGCTTCTTTTAACAAGGCGATATACGGAGGCAGGACTTTTATCAGGCTTCATTTAAGGCGGGCTACTAATAGACCCTGGCATTTCCCGTCATCAGTTGACATGGACACCGTTTGACGAGGACTTTTACAGATCTTCTGTATATTTCTTAACAACGTGTCAATACCGTGCTGAATTTGGTTTGAATGATTTTTCGGCAGTGCGTATCATATGCTAGTACAGCTGATGTGCAGTTTAAAAGAAATCAATTTTGAACTTCCAAATTTTTCAATTTTTGTGAATAAGAACCTTAAAGATGTCTTTTTCTGAGACCCTTCGGCTTCTTCTTAGCGGACGTCACTCAAACGAGTTAATGTGAATCTACCCCTGTTTGAAAACTTGATATTGCTTTGGTTAAAGAAAGAATAGAAATGTTAATCAAGAAAGTATATATAAAAGGCATTCGACAAGCCACTTTTCCGAAATCGTCAGCTTTTGAATTTATCTTATTAAATGAGCATCAATGAATTCTATTATCAAATCCATTTATTACATCTCCTTAATTATCAATATTTACATGGAAGTCAAAAGTACATGAATGAAAGGTGGTAAATAAAAGTTTTAATCCATAACAATATCCGATGATGCAAAACTTTGTTATTCTGACTTTTCTCCATTATAGATGGAATACCTTTAACCTCCTTGAATGAATTTTTGCCACTAAGGCTCGTGACAAATCAATAGCCTGTCATGCCAAATACAGATTATTCATAAACTTGAGTCAATTATGTTGCTTTTTAATAACAAAAAGATTGGAAAGATGTTTATGTGGGAGTGCGTGTGTGTGTGTGGGTGTGGGTGGGTGTGTGTGTGTTTGTGTGTCACAGGTGGGATTTTTTTTCTTGTATTAAGCACTTCGAGGTCTTCATAAGAACTCTACATGACCCTTGTAGCAAAGCAGCTAATATTTCAATGTCGCCTACGTAAACTTCATAGACAAAACTATTTAATAAAATACGTACCAAAAGGCTTGTCAGGGGTGTCCTTTCATTTAGCCTCGATTAGAGGTCATTTATGTTGAGTGATCTCCCCTGATTAATAACTAGTCAGCACCGATTCGTATTTCGGATCATATTTTGAATCAGTATTAAGCTTCGAAACCGGAGAAATTGATAATCACCTGTAGTGTCATTCAATACAGTAACATTATTTTCGTCGTTGGAAGTAAGACTTGGTTGTATTTGAAATTGAGTATAATTGCTGCTGTTTATTGCATTGCTATTGTTTATTGTATCGGTTTACTTGAAGTACTGCGCAAGGGAAATCAGTGAAATATCAATCAGAAAATAAAAAAAAAATGATCCTATAAAACCTTCGGTGTTTTTTATTGTTGATGTTTCTTTTTGTTTTGTAAACATATTTTGAGACTTAAAATGATATTTGTCTTAAGTAGCATTTTGAGTCATTCTGTTTTTTTTTGTGTTTTGGTATGTATCTGAAATAATTCTTTTTCGAATACTTTATAATCGATTAAATTATCAAATTTTTTTAATCTCTTCCGTATTACATTTGTGTGAAATGTGAAGTTGCACAGGGTGTTGCTGTTGTTCTTCTATACGAGACCAAACGAGATAATAGACGCGACAACAACATTGATATAACAGATAGGTACTAAAATGCTTATAAATGGGATTAAAAACTCAAAGGTATCTCCCAGTTAATACAGAGAAAGCCTTTATGTCATTAGTCTCATGGTGTAAACCGTCAAAGATCACAACAGCACGCACAAGTTCCACACACAAGTTACATGCATAAGCACTTTGACAGTCGATTTTAGCTATTGTCTAGCATTAAATATGTTGTTCATTATACATGTCCAAAGCCTTAAGAAGTTATATGATTAATCTAAATCCAGCATCCAAGTTTTCTTTGACATAATCAAGTCAATTCATTGATTCAAACTTTGAAATTGGTCCATTTGAAAGTGTAAATGTAGCCATGTGCTTGTGTTACAGTACAATTTCGTAAATTTTCATATTTTTCTTTTACTTGATGTCATCTATGTTTTCCAACCTAACATTGCTCAAAGGCCAATCGTGAATGGGTGCTGCTTATATTGTCGATACGTAATTGTGTTTCCATATACATGTACCTAACAAAATGTCGTCATGATAAAATTCACTTTCTGACGTCACATAATTGATACAATAAATTGTCATCTCAAAGCAAAAGTGTTGTATAACATGCACCAATCATAGAAAATCCTCATAGACAAAAGAGGAAACACAGCCTGCTAGTTTGACAATGACGAAGGTTCGCTAGACACGTTTTACGTCGCCCAACAAGTGACTCGAGAAATAATGAAATTAGACCGCGTAAAGTAAGGGCCAAAACAAACGCCTATCAACAGTACTTATAGCGATCAATGTCAATAAGCGCTTGTCGCATTTTCCCCTCGTTTTGGCTGCGAGACGTCCGGGTTGATTAGACGCTTGTCTGGGCTTTTTACAAGTAACAGAACATGAGACAGAGTGGATCTTAGCCGGTTTAGTGTTGGAACCGAGTTCATGCTTATGCAAACAGGTTGGATGCCGGCCAGCCGCCAAGTAAATTGGCGGCTGGCATGTGATCCATCCTGTTTGCTACTCTGAGTAACTTTCCTCAACAAAATTAAGCAGGCATTAAAGGTTTCGGAAAGCAGACGAAAGCGCATTTTCTGAAGCTTGGTCAAATCTTACCTTCTCAATGCGGCTACAATCTACAACTAACATTATTCATTTTTTTTTCATTAGTTTACTGGTGATTGGGTTATACTTAGAGATAAACCTTTCGCAAGGGTTTGGTAAAGCAACTTCAGTCTTCTCTAAAAACATTAGATTTCTCTAATAACCACTACATTGGTTTTTGAAAAAGACGGAAAAATACGTTTGAACTGGTACATTATCATGCCATCAGTTTCCAGTCTGAATACTTTGAACTTCTTTAGGAAAGACTGGTTCGAATAGCTGGACAACATGGCAATGTATCAAGATGCTGACACGTTTAATTCTAACCGAAAACGGCCATATATTACCACTTATTATAACTGCATTGCCAACCACGAACTAGTATTTAAGATTTATAACATGTTGGATATTATCGAACGTTTGGTATAGGTTTTCCTGTACTACTAGATCCGGGGCCCGTTTTACTAAACAACTTACGGAAAATGTTTGCGTAAGTCAAAATTGATTAACATGGATAATATCTTCAATGAAAGTACAATATTGCAATGTGACACGTCATTGGAAGCGTCTCGGAGAGACGATTCCAATGATGTGTTACTTTGCAATATTGCTTTGCCAAATATTGAAATAAAAGGACTTGTCGTTTTAGACTTACGCAAATCGTAAGCGTAAACTGTTTAGTAAAACGGGCCCCAGCATAAACATTTTAATACATTCATTAAAATAGTTGTACCACTACATTTCCGATGAACATAAAGGGGAAAGGAGGGGGTTTCATAGTTACAATCCGTGACAAAATGTTCAATTTCGTGCCCATCCTATACTACTGGATTCAAACAACATCAGAGGAAATAGTTCCACTTTTGAAACCATATAACCCAAAGTACACAAACTCCAGTGTGCAACCAAAGCGCCCAATCAGCCAAAACAGGAAGTATAACAATGGTGTCAAGCCAAAATATATCATCATCTTTAGTTCAAATGATGAATATGCAACCTTTCGGCTCAACCTTGGCGCAAGGGCAAAACCGAAGTCCCATTTCACGTCCATTAGGGCTATATTTAGAGAGAGGAAAGTTATTAACAACCTGTCAAGAAAGAATAAATTCTTCATTACGGCCTGCCATCGTTCCCGCCAAATTTGGGCATTGACATTTACCAGACCGTTCGGTCAATATAATGGGCGGTCAGTCGATATTATAACACATCGTTAGAGGGTCCCTTGGCCATTCTAAGAAAAAACGTTTTAATACAATGGGTGTATAGTGTAATATTGACCAGTCTGTATGTTCTAGACAGGTTATTGGTGTGTGGTGTAATACAGGGCGGGCTATGAGATCTAAACAGGCTATGGGGTATAATTTGATATTGGACTAACATGCATGTCCTATACAAGTCATTGTTATATGATGTAACACGGACTAACATGGATGTCCTAACTTCTTTTTAGCGTATGTAATACAGAACGGCCTGCATCTTCAAAACAAGTGACCGGTGTCTTGTATAATAATGACAAACAATTTGTTCCAGCATTTGGTCCAGCTTTTTGTTCCTACATTTTGTTTCTTGCTTTTAGCCTTTTTTAGACAAAAAAGGAGGACAGGGATTCCTAACAGGGAACTCTTTTTGAAAGGGTACACAATATTCAGCAATAAGCAAGTAGAAGGAAAAAAGAAAATAGTACCATTATGAATTAAGGAAAAGCCGAGATACATCAAAGAAAGCGCCTAGCTCAGTGGTTTACCACACACAAACAAAGCACTTATTCCCAGATGTGTGTGTATTGTCTGAGTGAGGATAGGTAAGGAAAGGAGAATCGTGCTCAAAGGCCACACCTAAGGCATAATCGTCACACATTAAAGATCAATCTATTTTCGCTAGACACAATGTATTTCAAACTGTGGCAAGCCTTTGAAATTGAAACCGTAGCTACAACGGCCTTGACCTTTCGTGAAAAGTCCCAGGGGTCTTAAATATGTATTTATGCAGTTTTGTTTCTAGACCTTTCCGTTCTAGACGATCGATTGCCAATACTATTACAGAAATGGCTGAGCAGGAAATGAACAGCATCCGACGAAGACAGATGCATCCCAAGGTACCGAGAAATAAATACATTTAGCCCGATGGTACTGGGTACCGTTTTACTAAGCGACTTAATGAAAACATTTGCGCAAGTCACAACTGATAAAACTTAGATAGTATCTTCAATGAAAGTACAATATTGCAATATGACACTTCATGGGAAGCGTCTTGGAGAGACGATTCCAATAATGTGTTTCTTTGCAACATTGCTTTGCCCAATATTGGAATAAGAGGGAGCGTTGTTTTGAACTTACGCAACGTTTAAGCTTAAAATGTTAAGTAAAACGTTACCTTGGTCCGGTGCGTAGACCCAGCATTAGCCTTGGGCCGGGTATACGCATGGACATGCTAACAATGTGCGTAAGTTCATCACAACACCCCTTATTATTTTAAAATTGAAAAGTAACACATGATTGAAATCGTCTATATACCCTTGGTATACCAGGCCATGGGTACCAATTGACTAAACATTTCATGCTAACAACTTGCGTAAGTCCAAAACGGCATTCCTTCTTATTTTAACGTTAGAGTAAGCAATATTGCATAGTAACACAGCATTGGAATCGTGTCTATACCAGTTGTGTTAACAGGGTCGTTGGTACTTTCTTTTACTAAACAGTTCATGCTAAAACTGTATATAAGTTCAAAATAACATTCCCTCTTATTTCAACATATGTCTAGAGCAATATTTCAAAGTAACATTCTCCCCGAGAGCTTCCATAGCCGTGTCAAATGCAAACATTTTCACTAAAGATACTATCCTTGCTTATCAGCTTCGAATTACACAAGTATTTTCCTTAAATCCCTTAGTTAATCAATACTAATGACCCCACACTAAGTAACACCTTGCAATGATCATTTGGACAAGCGTGGCAATAGTCATTGCAGAAAAAAGACCTTGCGTGATGAAACCTATCAAAATGATGTCTAAAATGATAATGATAACATTCGGGGCCCGTTTTGCTAAACAGTTTACGCTTAAGATTTGCGTAAGTCTAAAACAACAAGTCCTTTTATTTCAATATTTGGCAAAGCAATATTGCAAAGTAACACATCATTGGAATCGTCTCTCCGAGACGCTTCCAATGACGTGTCACATTACAATATTGTACTTTTATTGAAGATACTATCCATGTCAATCAATTATGACTTACGCAAACATTTTCCGTAAGTTGTTTAGTAAAACGGGCCTTCGGTCTCTTATCTGTATTAGGTAGGACATTCATCATATCATGATGCTATTCAGACTTGTCTATATAGTCGCTCAAGACCACACACAAACATATATTGGATATAACTTGAAAGTTCGTAAGTGATTATTGACTAAACGTCTGACATAACGTATACTCATTACTTATATTTTGCTTTGAAACTCACTCAACAAAGCAATGTCATTTTTCTAACCAATACTTATTCTCTAGTCGATATACTTTTACAGTTACCAACGAGCTCCTGGATACAAACCCTTTTTGATGATATTGGTCAAGGGTAGAGCGTCGGCCTCCAGACACGAGGGTGGTGGGTTCGAATCCAGTGAGTTGCGGGTTCCGCCTAACGACTTTTCATTAATCCACATTCGGCGCGAGTACTGGTTATGATCCAGGAAACGGATTCGAGAATGATAAATTTAAGTTTTAAGAACTTGTTTTACAATCGATGTCAAATATATGAGTTTAAACCAAACAAATTATGTATAACTATTGAAAACATAGAGCAATCGTTCGGTTCATTATAATACAAGTTTAAAGAAAGAGCTTCACAAGAAATCATTGTTTTTGAGCTCTACAGCGTGTCCTTAGGGTGCAAGTGTGTTCTTTGTTTGCCTTATACCTATTACCACAAACGTGGATATCGATATGAGTTTAATTATTCTTGCATTAGGCCAGAGGGATGGTTCAATCTAATTAGCGATCAAGGACGGGGGTCAACCAAGGAGAAATTCTGTTGCATTATTTTGGGAAGACAAATATAGATCCGTTCCGATTGATGTGATCACGTGATGCCAATAATAGACAACCGGGAATTTAAACAAATTATCTTTGCAAATCCAATTGTGCCTGATTAAGAAGAATACTACAGTACGTGCATCTACGAAAATAGTGTCCATAGACTAAATTATGAAGGAGGTGTATGGAACGAAATTGGTACAATCTACAATAAAATTAAAGCTAGAAAGAAAATATCGAAACCTTCAAAGTTAGATTGAATAAACTCTGGTCAAAACCAAGATAGCTTTATAACTACAACAGTATGATTATTAGAACCAGAAGTCAGGTAAATAACGAAGAGATGATGGAATCTGCTAAGGACCTGTGTCGGAAGGAATCGTTACGTATAATTAAGTATAACGAAATCTCTTTCCATCGAGATCAAACATAGAAGATGGCACTGGATCAGCCATGTACACCTACATAAAATGGAAGAGTCGGCTATTCCACTATTGGCTGTGGGTGTCAATTTTAGTAGAACTCTTGGAATATCTGACTCTTCAATTCTATGTATATGGTCAATCAAGCGCCATGTATATAGCATGAAGGGTCAGCTATTCCAAGAGTTAGATGGACACACACGGCAGGCTCAAAGATACCTGAGAAGGAGATGAGGAAGGAAAACTGGAGCTGGGGCCAATTATAGACATGGGTAAAGGACCGACAACATTTAAGAACTCTGGTTACGGTAGATGAGGACTAGATAGATAGATAGGAGTATAATGAAATATCTTACCTATGGTAGTTATGACGGTCAGGGAAAAGTAGAAGGCGCCGGAGAATTTCCACTGGGTCCCGGCCTTGTAGGGCACATTCTTGATGATGTTGAGGCGCATTTTACCGAAGTCCTCGTTGGATATGTTGTACAGAGTGCGAAGCATCATTTCCTGTTTGTCCAGTCGTGCGCGCTCGTTTCGCTCGAACTCGGACTCAAAGGCATCAAAGATCGCTGCTCCGATAAGTAGATAGGTGAAGGTACAAACTATCAGCGACAAAGTCCGCACGTTTTGCCTCTTCATCTCTGGCCTACGTCACTACTGGGTGATGACGTCATCCATGCGCATGCTCTAGTCCATTGCGCATGCGTCCACTTCCGGCGAACTGCTGCTGCCATTAACTCGGCATGCTACGATTATCTCCGTTTGTTGAGCTTCGTTTATCTGCTAATTGGAATCACTAATTGGAAAAACTTATTGGAGACTACTGATCTAACGTTGCTTCTTTCTAAATCGATTGATTGGTTGAGATCACTTCTATTTGCATCTGTTTTATTCAATTATTCTACTCTACGGTTAATTCTACAATATCTTTGAAACCTACTCTACATCATATAAATTCACTACATATTGCGGAGGTATAAATAATTCACTCGTGTTTTATGGTCGTCCCTATAAATTCCCCTTGCTCATGTTTCATCAGATTACATAACGTTTCCGTTTCAAGTTAGCCACTTAATGAAATGAGACGAAATTGCATGCATGTTTGATTTGAATAAATTGGAAAGTCGACGGTTGTGTAAGGATGCGAACAGAAGAAATCCGAAGTACATTGAAACCATCGATTTTGTAGAAACTGCCTTCATGTGGTGCGTTTTTACGCAATCTTCAGTTTCTGAAATCTGTCAGGATTGAATTTAAGTTGCTGGGCTTCCCAAGTGGAACAGACATGCAAAGTCAGCTTCGTATCAGAGGTATTCTGATGTCGCACGTCTGACGTCTTCCTTATTCCCTTCACGGTATACACAGCTTGGTATTTCTCTTCTGGGAGACCTGCAAGAAATAGAACGTTAGATATCAACACTCTGATATTTCTGTGAACAAAAATCAATTCTAAATCTCAATACACCGTTGACAAATTTAAATTCCTAGAAACGTCGTTGTCTCAAGAGACCTGTCTGTTTTGCACAATTGTCTTTCTTTATTCATTATAATGAACGGTTTACTCTGTAAACAATAATCCAATTTGTAAATCCTGCGCAATTACCTAAATAAGTAAAAAGCGCATTCGAACCCGAAAAGGAAATCGGTTGTCATTCTAATCGTTTGACAAAGGCAACGCCCATTAGAAAGCAATGCAGGATCTGTTCTTTATCCATCGATCATATATTTTCTTTAATGAAAATGCATGTTTGGAGCAACTTTAAAATAAAGGAATTTAAAAACGATATTTGTTTGATGACAAGGGTGATCAAATCACATTTTAGACGTGTGATAATCACAGAATAAGGTCTATGAGGTAGCTCCCTTAATCCATTACCAACCAATAACGACATTTAACAAGTTTATTGCAGACGACTCTGGAAATCATTGTGGGAAAAGGAGAAATTGCTTTTACCGAGCATTTTTTCCTTTTCCCACAATCATTGCTCCCCTAACAGAAGGTTCTTTTTAATTCCATCACATTTTGAAATGTCGTCTGCAATCTCTTTCAATTTGGAAGGTCGAAACTTTGGTGTTTGTGAAAGGGTTAAGATGCGGTTTAAGGGTTAGGTTGAATGGCACGCCATGATTGCAGCAGACGGATTGAGCAAGGTTTGTGACGAAAACAAAAATAATAGGAATAGAAAACGACACTCATTTATCTTCATGTTGCTTTTCAATTTCAGAAATATAGTGTATCAACGCGCAACATAGTTCGTAAATGTTGCATGAATCAAATGCAACAAGTTTATTGACATTTTGTAAAATACATTGCTTGCATGACCTGTTTTGGCTTAAAGACACATGAGGAAGAACGCTAATCTAACTTATCAACGTGAATTTCTATTCTCAATCTATAGCACTCCGAATAACAATTATATACGAAAAGCCGTCAGACGAATATCAAATCTTAAACACAACCTTGCGAATAACGACTTGAATGTAAATCCCACAAGATATATAAGAGCTACAGAATCTCTTCCTTGATCTAAAATTATTTTCAAATATCCATAAGCCTACCCCAAATGAATTGATTTTCTGTAAGGGAAAAGGTTTCCCGTCATGCAAGCAATATTACGAAACAATTGTTTTTTCTTATCATAACGATTACGCAACAAGCGTTCCTTTCTCAATCAGCATTTTCCTTGCTGGGTGAAAAAGAACCCAAAATCTGCAGTTTGGAATCCTCTTCCCTTGTCGGATTACTTCGGTCGTTCTCGGTATACATCGGTCTCGGCCGGAACTATTCGCATCAAACCGAATTGTTCCGGTTCCGACCGACGTTTACCGAGAACGACCAAAGTTATCCGACGAAGGAATGAGCTTCGAAATGGCGGATAATGGGCATTTTACCATAAAGTAACTGCATTGTTTCCAAATTTCCCACATTCGTTTTGGTACATGTTGAGGGAAGCAAAGATAATGTATTAATGTCTTTATACAGCGTTTTCTGTACTCATAATACGCCAATAAAACGCGACTGAACAATTATTGGTGTGATGATAGTTTAAAGTTCAAGCTCTAATGTTCATTTGTATAACATTTACATGTTGTTGCTTACATGCTACAAATCATTACGACAAGCACCATAAACAAAGAAAACATCAGTATCAATCCTTGTGGAGAAAAGTGTGAAATCAGACTGCTGTTAATTAATGTGTTCATGGATGGGTATTTATGGAAAGACATTTAGCATTTCATATTAATACTAGCTTAAAGGTCATATTTCCCGATTAACCAAATTTTCTTTAATTATGGTTTTTGAATTAGGTTATGGTTTCGTTATGACGGAGGTAATGATTTTTTTCTCATACAGAAGCGAAAAAGGTTGTTTGTGACTACTTTTATTCACCTTTATCGATTTTTGTGAATGACTTATCTCCCTTGTTGTGACGTCATTTGTGCTTCAAAGTCATATGAAGTATCAGTTAGAAGAATCTAGTTCTCAGTAACGACGGTGTTTTTGCACAAATTTCGGACATTTTAAGTGTTTAATTGTGTTTTGGGAAACGTAAATTGGATATTGAATATGGTATTTTGACAGGTCTTCTGGTGTTATTCTGCTTTTGGTCGCAGGGATGCGAGTTTCTCCCGTTGTCCGACGAACATAAAAGCTGCAAAAAGTTTCGATAAGTAAACTGGACCGTGTTTACTTTACAAATAAGCAAAAGATATATTCCCCAAACAAGAACAGTAGGCTGTGTTACTTTCACTTCGAAGACGGCAAGTTTACGCATTGTTAGGCGTTACCAGAGAATTGATTTTATTGATCTTTAAATGATCGGACTCAATTCAAAGTAATTTACAGTGTATACAGGTGAAGACGCTTCAAATTCATTCTACTTATTGAGTAACCGTTATATTTCCCTGAACTGATGTTTGTGATTAAACAATTCCTGACTGTTAGTTTGAGGTGTTAGAGCCTCGTGTACGGTTTAAATGACGTATGTCACACTGAAATGCAGGTGTTCAAACCTGATTATTACAAATTTATATTGATAATTTAGTAATAAGATCACTAAATATATAATTTACACATTTGAACATAATCTCTTTGTTTACAATTTAATTGATTATTGTCAATTTACCTCACATACAAAGGGTCAATCAACAAACATCGGACATTACAAGGATAAAGGGTCGTGATGCAAATTAACACCAATCTGCCACATTTGCACAGTACGTTTCAAGTCTCAAGTTCTTTATTGTTTAGGCGAAAGATAGCATCTGGCGTTAATCTCTTAAATATCTCTGTTGTTAATTAACAGGTCTGACACGTTCTGCTATTCCAGACATGAAATAACAAGCGGCAAATCTCACACTTTCAATGCGCGGCAATCAAATTTATCTAAAAAAAATCCATTGTTAAGATATAACCAATTAAGACCAAACTCTCACAGGATGTTTGGATTGATAAGGTGTCAGGACATATTTATCTCTCAATGTGACTTACGTCTGATACTTTGTCGTTATGAAATTCAAAGAAGTTAACATGTTGTCTTTTCTATTAGAATAGTTTGACACTTCAATAAGTATATGATAATCAGTATTCACCAAAACGGTATTAACTCTATGTTTTCAACAAAAAAACGTTTTAACATCAAAATCAAGTTTTGTCAAATTGATATTTAAATTCCAAAATCATAAAAAATAAATTCAAATATGTTTATTTAAGGTTGTTAGTAAAATAAACTATGACGATTTTTTTGTTTTAGCTGTTAGATATTAAACCTGTCCGAAAGTTAAATGCTCAATATGTCAAGGCTACTTACACGAGAGAAAACGAACATAAATGTAAAGTGAATATGAAGAACAATTCTTAAGTCAAAACAGTTTATCTAGAAAGACGACATCGGAATCAATTTCGAAATCATAGACCTCTTACTAGGGGTGGAGTTACTGGAAAGTTGTCGGAAGATTTTAACAAATACTCTTGAATGTGCCATTGTTTAGTTTTGAAATTTGGATGTGTGGTGAAAATGTGAGTTAAAGGATAACCTTCGTATCACAAGTAAGTTGATGTGTGGTGAAAATGTGAGTTAAAGGATAACCTTCGTATCACAAGTAAGTTGGGTTAAAATACGTTTTTTTTGTTCGCAATTTATGATCTTCTCCCGTTTCATTTCATGTATTGATAAGACAATGAAGGGTGAATTTGACAGTCAATAGTTATACGATGTACGGTTTTAAGACAATTCGTTTATTCAGATCTATGTCTTTGTTTACTACTCAATTAAAACCTTAATGCTAATACACGATCATTGACGAAAAAGTACTCTTGTTTTTTTTTCAACAAATATTAATAAAAATAGCTTTTTTCACAAATATCGTCAAAATTTAAAGCCGATTCTTACATATGAAAACATTTACAAATCCTTTCAAATTTACGCATTACGTCACTTACTCTTTTTTTCAGATGAATATTCTTATAATATGAAACATATTCAATAAAGAAAATGCACTGTCAATCCAAACATTGACTTAAGGATTGCTATTTCGAGGAAAATCGTCCCAATTTCAAGCCGTTCCTTTCATATGAACGCATTGACATATCCTTGTAAATTCACGCGTTAAGTCACTAATTTATTTTCTTCAAATGGATATTCTTATAATATGAAAAATATCCAGTATAGAAAATTCACTGTTAATCCAAACAATGACTTAAGAATCATTTATTCCAAGGAAAATCGTCCAAATTTCAAGCCGTTCCTTTCATATGAATAGGTTTACGCAATGACAAATCCATGCAAATTCACGGGTTAAGTTATTAATTTATCTTTTTCAAATTGATATTCTTATAAAATGAATCATATTCAATAAAGAAAATGCGCTGTCAATCCAAATAATGACTTTAGGATCGTTTATTTGAAGAAAAAGACCAATTCTAACCAGCGATCGCTCTTCACGCCATTTACATGGCGCATTCAGTGGATCACGAGTGACGTCACAGCAAAGGGAAGTAAGTCATACGAACTTTTATTAATCGGTGCGCTATGACGGTGATTAATGACGTAATGCGTTATGCTAAAATGTTGCAAATAATTTCAATGCGATTGTTTTACTTCATATTTTAATTTTATGAAATAAACCCAACCTGTACATATGACCTTTAACATTAGTAAAGCTGAATATGTTTGGTTTCCCAAACTTGACTAGCTTATATATATAAACTTACTTGAATTGCATAATACAGCCAAACTTGTGTTAAGAGGACAGCCTATGGGACATAGTAAATTGGCTGTTTAACACAGGTTGGCTGCTTAACACAAGTTAGACTGTAGTTCCTTCTTTGTATTCGTTTTATAATAGTAGTTTTATAATCGTAAACACCACTTTAAACCAAGACTAAAAAGAGTTGTAAACTACAGTTAGAGTCACAAACGGACAGAGTTATGCTTGTGCATAAAGGTTATTTTTTACCGTTTACTTTTTTCCAAAGTTCAATGTGCAATATCTTTACCCAACGGGCTTAGCACAAATATCGTGATTTTCAAGTTGTCACCCAGATCAGACCTTAGTTACATGACTATTTTATTGAAACTAAATCATCAGAACTGACACCTATCAGCTATTAAAACGACCCTTAAAGTGTCCCATGTGAAGTCTTTTGGGAGGGAATTCAATGAACACACCGGTAACCTCCAGACGACACGAATAAGGTTGCATTCACTAGTGAAGGGTTGTTAATTAGAGGACCATGTCTTATATGCTGTTGATCTCCCCCGAAAAGAAAAAGCCAACCCCAAATCAATTCACACTGACCAGCATTAGATTCGTATCACAAGCGGTCGATTTGATCGCAAAGAGATTTGGTACTCCATCACTGATTGGAATTCGGTTGTACTTTCCTAGAGAAAATTGCTAGGGGTGCATCATACAAGAGTGTTGACGATTTGTGTGGATTTTCTCTGGTCAACATTTGGGACGACCCTTGTCATGATATCAAAGGCTCGGGTCACGTGACCAATATTTACGTTCTTATGGCCGATCAACATGGCCGCACCAAGGTATTTTTACTTTTTTCACCTAGTTTTGCTAAAATAACGGCGTTAAGTGTAACACTCGGCAGAGAAAACGCTGTCAAAAGACGGACCGTTTTGGATATGAGCGCGCCCAACAGCGATTTCTCTACCGAGTGTTAGACGTAACAGCGTTATAAAGCATGGGTTATCATACACCACCAGAACCGAAGAGTTGATGGTCAACTCATGCGGGGTACACAGTATGGTTATCATTGGCAAATGCAGGTGGAAACAAAATTAAAAATACCAGGGCGTTATCTTGTTCGGACATAAGATCATAAACACTGGTTACGTGATAATCTCGAATGAGGTTGAATAGTATATATCTATTTTCTCTTATTTGTTATGCAATGAGAAGTAGCTCGCTTTAGAAAAGAGATGAGTTTCGACGGTTTTCGGAAATACGAATATACGGTCTCCTTTCAGACGTCTTGGTTCCCGCCTTAATGAAATGACCAGACAGGGGCACTAAGAGAACCGGGCCCAATCCATCTTATATGAACGGCATGTCCTAAAATGTTAACCAAAGGACAAACTGATGTATAGGAAAGTACTGGGAAAATGGCGAACAAGTTATGATTGCGTGATAGTTCCTTTCCCAGGGAAATTAGTTAGATAGTCCGATAAATCAAATAGACGCGGAATAAAGCCAAGTCTGTCCGAATACGCAACAAGTAAACACATCGCATTCTCTAACGTCACTGGGTCTGTTTAGTGCAATAAATCGTATAACCCTTATTCTCTTTCCCCTGTTTTTTGCCGCATCTGAAACAGAACATTTTAGAAACCACCTTATTCATGTTTCAAGTAAGTTTAACCAAAATATCCCAGACCGTTAATACATGATAACAACTTCATCATAATTCGACTTATGTTAAAATAACGGCAACAACTCTATCTAAAAGATTAAAGAAGCTCATTATGATGGACATACTGGATAACATTCGAGTTAAGTGCGCTTATTACATAATTACAATGTTGTAGACCACGAAAATTACTTACGATAAGTACTCATCGACATTTAAAAGATTTCACTATACAGCGTCATCTACTTAAAGTAGACTGGCACCCTATCATGGATCAATTTACCTTGTGTTAAATTGTTCGTTTCTTATAGCATGAAGCAAGCATGATTATTAACGGGGTTTTTCTGTAGTCTGGTGTTGCTGGTGTTGCTTTTGTTTTGGACCTGTCTCTAATTCAAATGAGTTGATAATAGGTTAAAATGTCTTTCTTAGTATGTCCAATTATTCTTTAGAGGGACATATCAAAATTCAAAGTCCGAGCAATGAATTGAACATTTTGGTGGAATCCCCGACCTATTGAAAGTCGAGCTTAATACATGTACAGTGAACCCTCGTTTATCCGGACCCCGATTATCCGGATGTCTCGCAATCCGAACAAAATTGTAAGGGAACGGAATTATTGGACCAGTTTATTGCAGACGACTTTTGAAAACCTTGTGGGTAAAGGAGAAATTGCTCGTGACGAGCAATTTCTCCTTTTCCCACAATGTTTTCTGCCATATCAGAAGATTATCTTTGAATTTCATCACGTTTTGATGTCTTCTGCAAACTCTTCCAATTTGGGACGGTCGACAATTTGGCGTTTGCTAAAGGGTTATAACTAAACACCGCTCATACAGACCGTTTATGTCTTAATGTGAATAAGAACATGCTCTGCTTCATTAGTCCGGATTATTCGGTAAACCGGACATTTTGTTGGGAACGGACGTGTTCGGATAAACGAGGGTTCACTGTACTTTGTATGGAAACAACGGAAATATGTCCGCAGTATAATGAAAACCAAATGTATTATTTGATTCATCATTGTGGAGTTTTAGTCATCTTAGATTGTTTAATCGAGCGATACGAAATTTTACCATGTCCTTTTTTAGAAGCAAGGTTAATCAGAAATCAATTATCTCTATAAAAGACAGTCGTCCTTGGAAGCAAAGCTTTGGCTTCGGGACACGAAGGTCGTGTGTTCAAATCCCGTAAAACGCAAACTCATTGTGAGCATTGGCATTATATCCACGCTCCAAGGAAGCGAATGGCTATGGTAAGTTTTACATGTTAGAACGTGTTGCACAATCACTGTGGAACAAATGCTTTTTTCTATGACCTTAATAATCGAACCATTGTACGTGCATGTCTCGAAAATGGCACAAGTGACCAAATGAGTGAGGCGTGTGGCACGCAATTTCCAAGAAGCAAACACCAATGCCAGCTAAGAATGGTTTGGGCTTCCAATGGCGCCGCACAATGTACCGATCCACTGGCACCCTGTGAAACACGCATCGCAACTGGTCTCGACGTTTAACACTGGCCTTGGGCGCTAAGGAAGTCAGTAGTTTATTATTCTCAGTTTAAACTTATATATTTGACATCGATTGTGACGGAAGGATTTTGCTTATTAAATCCACTCTAGAAGACTGACTCCTAGATTCAGAACATATAAGCCACTTTCTTTTATTATCGTAACACAAATACACATTTACATGTGAGGTTTATATGAAGGTTCTAACAAAGCCTGTTATAAGGAGTTTTAAGATTTGATATATAAAAGACATATAGATGTACATCTGGGCATACATGTATATAGCGATTTATACAGTAATACAATAGTGTTTTTCGACAGGAGTGAATATACCTTTGAAAAAGACCCGGTAAGCCTGTCCTGTCTAAGCCAGATGTAGATAGATAAAAGTATCAGTAGCAAGAACAAATGTCAAACACCAGTCGAGACATGCTTTTGATATGAAACTACGAATTTGTTGACATTTTTGACAAGAGAGAGCCGGCCTTCGTAATTGACCCTTTAAGAACATTCCTATTTTAGAAAGTAATTGCTTTACATGAAGTCTTTTTACTTTAACATTTTCTTTGCCGTCGAGATACTTGCCTTTTCCAGGAAGAGTCCTTTGGTTCCCGATTTATCCAGGCCCATAATAGACGGGTTTTCCGGCAATACATTGTTGCTTGAAAGTTCATCCTGCTCATGGATGGATTTATCGAATGTCTTTAGTGCGTTTTAGGCATTAATCGACTTTAAGATTTACTAAAAACCATATGAAGCACCGAAGTAGATAGAATTACTAGAAAATTGATCAATTGGTAGCTAAACGAGAATATTTGCGATTCAATTAGAAATTACAATTTATCGTAATTCCTAAAGAATGCGACTTTCTAGAGTACGGTGTTTTTTTTATCTACAGCTAAAGATATCTACTGAATTGCTTTAGATTTAATATTAATCAAATTCCGTCTTGTCTGTGGTTTAAGCCACGCGTTCTAATTTCGATTGACCCCTTGCAAGTTTCTCCTTTCCTCGGGGCTTAAATTATATATGGAGTTAGCTATGTTTGGTCCAGACGAACAGTTCGAGTAATTGAGCTTCCGGTTATCTATGTCATTTCCGGTTTCAGTATTCTAGTTAAGTTTAATCATATTTTATTCCATTCATTCTTCATGAGGAAGAATACATATTTACAAAAATAAAAAGACATGTAAGGAAGAGGTATTTTAGTATGGATTAGTTTGTAAATGGAGCAGTATAAGACAGAGATTTATCGGTCTCTTCTTTCATGTGTTTTAAAGCTGTGTCAACAGTTGACACGTTATAGTTGATTTACTAGTTATTTGAAAAGAAAAGTGGAAAAGCCGTCTTCTCAAATTATGGACAAGGGACCAGTTTCAACAATTTGTCTTCTAACGGTCAACGATTTTAAAGAAGATTAAGAGAATAAAAGACACATATTTTGGTGTTTTAGAAAAATAAGAATAGCTGTGGTGAGAGATGATATTGATTCAAATGCTGTTCAAACAACAAGGTGCAGACATTTATTATGTATTGCCAGACGTTCAAGTAGGTCACAAATAGCTGTTTCTCGATATCTTACACCTTTTTAACCATTCTTCAATTACATTCCTTTTCGATGCCTTAGTTGTATTGTACCATAAATAGGCTTAAAAACTATACCATGGGTCATTCTATAATATGATGTTGTTTTGAGCATACAGTTGGGTGCCGTCTGTTCTAACAGTATCTTTTAATTTTCATTTGTTATTGATCTAATGCCATTTTCAACATTTTCATCATTTTCATCTACGATGGATTCAGTTCACTGGGTACTTAACCAATAGAAGGGTGTAAAAAGTGCCTTAGCCAAGTGACAATTTCGGGTGCTAACGGGAATCAAACTCGGACCATAACTCTTTGCCCCTTTTCCGCGCAGGTTAAAATCCCGCTGACAGCATTTGAATGTTCATTAACGAGAGTATACCGTCTGATTTACGAACTGCTGATGGTTCTACTCGGATTGACCAGACGTACTGGGCAAGCACGCGTTGAGCTCTTCCTCCATTATAAGACGGTTATTGAAACAAAGGGAAAAGAATTAACGTGGTGTAAAAAATTCTCGCCATGCTGCAAAGAGTTCCGATACCAAAATAGTAAGTTTAAGGATAAACTCAGTGTGTATCTATCCGAAACCCTTTCCAGACTTATTAAACACAATACAATTTATTTTCCTTTTTTCTTATAATGAATGATAAAAAACATTCTCGCCATGCTGCAAAGAGTTCCGATACCAAAAATAGTAGGTCTAAAGACAAACTCAGTGTGTATCTATCCGGAACCCTTTCCAGACTTATTAATCATAATATATTTTCTTTTCCTTTTTTCTTCAGCAATGTGTGTTATTGAGAGCATTGGAAAGTTATATACGTCTCTTTTTAGCTTTTTATTTTTTGATTTTATGTCTATTGAAAAAAATTAAGGTAGACGATGAAACACACAGCAAGTATGCAGATACAGACCCATGTTTCTAATTACAAACCAAACATAACTCCGGTGGCTGCGATATCGCTTAAAGGTGCCTGCTTACAAATTTGATAAAAACAAAATGCTATTGAAATAGCATTTTTTGTTTACTGTAAAGGACCTGTACTGCTGTAGTAGATAAAATGGATAATATTCATTGGAAGTACAATAAGGCAATTTTGAAAAAGTTGAACTTTTTCACGAGAAAGAAACATGTAATCAGATTCAAAACCATTGCAACGGATTTGAAATAAATCGCATACCGTCTGTGCATGATTAACTATATTGACATTTTTCTGAATGAATTTATTCATGAGCCATTTTTCCTTAAGAATTACACTACAATATAAAATACTTTTATTTCGACATGCAAATTGAACCAAGAGTGAGGAAGAACTTTTAAATGTGACAAAAGAAATGTTCTATCGGTATAAGTAATTTCTTTTCTAGGACACTTTAAAGAATGGTAACTTCTGTCGTATGCTATGGGTGAGATCAAATCGAGTAATCATGAAATAAAGGTGTTAAATAAAGAAGGTATTACTGATACGTTTAGATGCAACATGTTGCAAGTTAATTAATTGCCGTCGACACCAGGAGCGACAAATTTTGAATGCATTCTGAACAATTTATCCTTGTCCAATTGGTTCTTTTTGGCTTTTCTATTGATGCGCTCATATAGGATAAACATGAATTAAGGGTCTAAATAGAGTATATACGTTTGGTACTTTCTTAAGCAACGTTTTGCAAGTTACATGTTGTACATGTACTATGTGTGATAAGTTTCAAATGCGCCCGAGCCATTTATCCTTTTGTCACTTAAGTTCCTTCTGCACTTTGTTACGGTTGCCCTCAAATCGAGGAATGTGAAGATAAGGTGTTAAATAGTAGATCTATGATTGATTGTATTTCAAAGCAACATGTTGCAAGGTAATTAATTGCCGTCGATACCATGGGCGTTAAATTGCGTATGCGTCTCGAGCCATTAATCCATTTTTCACATTAGGTCATTTTGTAACGATTGTCCTTAAATCGAGTTTCTAAGAAGTTAATTTTTTAAACTTATTCATTTTACATCGAATGTGACGGAAGCTTGGAGACTATTTAGTTCACTATTTACAGGAATAAACCTTTGAACTCTCGATGGCCGCTTCCCGGATATTACACAAGTACTCGCGCCGGTTCGTGGGTCAGTCCCGACAGTTTTCACCTAAACGGGGACTCGTACCCAGCACCCTCGGTACAAGGGGCCAACGCTCTACCACTGCACCACTGACTCTTATCAAGAAGTAAGGGGATTAGATAGTAGACATGTGATTGATACGTTCCAAAGCAACATGTTGCAAGGTAATTAATTGCCGTCAATACCAGGCGTTTTTGAATGTCGTCTGAGTGGAGGGGCGTCAACTTGTCGTCTAGTGCGAAATATTCACCATGGCGGCATGTTGCTTTGTTTTCAAATTTCTAAACAATGCCGGGCGGAATTAATACCTTACTATTTCAAATGGCCAATTTATATCAACACCTTGTAAAACGAGTATCTATTTGTTTACATGGGATTTACATCGGGCATGGTTTCAGTTTTGTTGCGACATCCATTCTTAATGATTGGGAAAGACCACATACTCAACAGCCCATACATTTGCACATGTAAGGGCTGGTCAAGTAGGGTAAAATCATCGGTATTTCGTTAATCAGTTGACGGCCTGCTTCCCATGAAAATCCAAGTGTCATCGACAAGATTTGAACTCGCGCATAGATGGCTGATGTGATTTCAAGTTTTTGCATCAAAACGTCTTCGGCGCCCCTTGTTATAGAGTAATACTGTAATATCTCGTTAATCCGAACACGTCCGTTCCCAACAAAATTTACGGATTAACGATTAATCCAGACCAATAAAGCAGGGCCTGGTCTTTAACATATTTAGACATAAACGGTCTATTTGAGGATCATCAAATATTCCCTCAAATTCCATTTCAAGAACGTTTTCCTCAAGTAAAATTCAAAATTAATCTTCTGATATGACAGAAACCGTTGTGGGTCAAGGAGAAATTGCTCGTCACGAGCAATTTCTCCTTAACCCACAATGTTTTTGAGAGTCGTCCACAAAAACTGGTCAAATGTCGTTATTGTAAGGTTATTGATTAAGCAAATTACTGCACAATATTCCATTCCTTTACAATTTCGTTCGGATTGCGAGACATCCGGATATTCGGGGTCCGGATAAACGAGGCTTCACTGTACATGTATCTATCATATCTCTCCTATTTGTAATAGGTACGCATTTAAAACCATTCCACCAGGCAGTAGATGCATTTCATAAGCGAGACAATACTGATATCTTAATATTAGCATTTATTGGAGACTCAAAATTAATCATGCAGAGTATGTTATTTTATGATAAGTCAGTATTATTAATTCAACGATTTGGGATTTGTTTGTGTAAAGCGAAGGTTTTATGACTCTATGAGTATGTGAAGTTAATTAGATTCTTACTTCTACAGTCTTACTTGTGTTAAGCAGCCACCCTTTTAAGCAGCCAACCTGCCTTAAACAGCCACTACAGAAAGTCCAATTGTTAGATTTATAGTGTACATCAATTTGTGTTAAGCAGCCAACCTGTCTTAAACAGGCAATTTACTCTGTCCCTTAGGGTGGCCTCTTAACGCAAGTTTGACTGTATATGACAGTTGTTCTGTTGCTCCGAAATACCCGCCTTTACCAATCGATTTAGGTAGATAGATAAATAAATAATGTAGTTATCTTGTATTAACAGGAATTGCATATTCTTTATAACTGTTAACGATATTTACATTAAAACATCATATATTCAAGTAAACAGTCTGATGAAATATCTTTAGTTGATCTTTGAAATGGATAATGAACACTCGTTCGTTTTGTCTCAAATTGATATGATATGATTGATTATAGTTACAGTTAAAAAGATGTAATCGGTTTATCAATATTCTAAATCACTCTGTCTTCCGAATAAAAGCTTTACAAAAGAATCTAGCAAGTTGGGGTGGTTGTTATCGCCTTTTGACTTAAAACTATGTAATAATATTTTGGCGAGTACATAATGACTGGTATAAGCACATAACCATTTAATCAGAATAAAATCGGAATATAGGAAAGATGTCAACTTTAATAATCCCCCTTCTGGTATATTAGTTGTAATATAAGACATGAATTTACACGACAATATTCCACTGTGTACGTGAAAAAACGTATGTATATAATACCATCAAAATCTAAAGATTTTCGAGGAAACATAAGCTGCAAGCAGGGCATGGAGAAATTTAAAACGATATACCAAGGTTGATACTGTAAGAAAACTACACTCTGAAAGACAATTCCAATGATCTGTTACTATACAATGTTGCTTAGCTTAAATATGAAATAAAAGGGAATGCTGTGCCTATCTTATGCGGACTTGTAGCATGAGATGTATTGTAAAACGGTACCTAGAACAATATAAAGTAGTTGGTATGGCTGGTTTTGTCTGGAACCCCAATCCAGATTCCAGCCTAACTTAATGATTGTTTACGTCCAGCGATACAAGCATAGTAGTCGTTATCGCTCCATCCACTCAAAACAAACATGCAAATGCCTTTTTTCCCCTCTACCCTATGCTGCATTGAATAGTTAGAGTTAATTGTGGGCGGATGCTTTTATGTTGGATCAATAGCCAAACACTTGGCTTTCTTGTACGTTTACATCCGCCGTATCCGTAAGTGGTGTGAAGAATGACTAAAGTATCAATAGATCTCGGCTTAAGTTATGAGATAGATTTCAAGACCGTTTTAACCATTTAGGATCTAAATGCATATTCATCAAGTAACTAAAGACTCTTAAAAATAAACAAAATATTTAAAAAAAAAAAAAGTATTTTGTATCCTTTTTCTGAGTATCATTAAAACAAAACAGAACAGAACAGAACAGAAGTTTATTTCATTTTCTAAAGGTTCGTCGTTATAACAACCTACACACATGCATGCCAAAAAGGGACGATACGTGTAAATCCATGTGTAGGTCGATCGGGCTATGGTGCGATGTTAATCCAACGACCTCATGACATGTTTTTTTCTATCAAAACACAGAAAAACGCAATTGCTCATTTAACTTTTTAAAGCGAAAACACAGATCAACAAAAACGTCCATTAAGGGAAGGTGAAAATGGTTATGTGTGTAAAGGCAATGATCGTGTTAATCACCTATTAAAGTTAAAGTTAGCTACTCACAAAGAACAAAACTTGCTATATCGTTTCTATAAAACTATAATTGAGACGTATTGTAAGGACATTGGTATGACCAGGGTTCAATACCCTTTCTAAGAGTTCATCAGTTTGTTAGCTCCAATAATCTAAAATTGTATATCTAGTGCGAAGTGGAGACGAATACCACATGTATGTATGTATAGCATACTCCAACCACAAACTGGTCTTCCTCTCCGAGAAATATCTGAGCACGCTAAATGACCCTAGCTCTCGATGAGCCTTAAAACATTCGTTCTTTCATTAGAATTACTTGAGTGGTGCTGACTTCTGAGATGGCCAGACTCTGATCAGTGTATCACCAGTAACTCACAAAGCATTCTGAGAACGCTTGTTGTATTTCTTTAGAATACCCATAATCCGACATTTTGAAAATAATTATTTAGTGTGATTACTTAGGTCGTTCTCGGTATACATCGGTCGATATATACCGAGAACGATTAATGTTATCCAACGCAAGATTTATGTTTCAAAATGGCGGACTAAGGGTTTTTTACCTTAACAAACCAATGTAGAATATATTTCAAATAATATATTTTTCAACTCTGCACAAAGTCAAGTGCGTAAATGGGCTTACGCACGTACGCACGTATGCAAAATCAAATAAATTTCAACTAAAGTACCTCCCAACTCCTTTCACTATGCCAGGCGCAAGGCGGAAATAAGTCGGTTTTATATTCCATACGAACGTAAGCAAGTAGGTAATCTTCAAATGGTCTCAGCCATGCGGCTGGGTACATGTACAAAAGCAAGAATTCTGGATTGGCCTTCGAGTAAAGCGCAAGTCTGAACATACGGGTTTATCCAATGAAAACGCTTGTATATTCTCAGCTCACAGAAATACCCGAGTAGTTCGGATTGGGAAAGCGCAGGCTCATACGGGGGTTTCGGACGATTGCGTGACTTGTAGCATAACCACCATCAGACCACGTGTTGTTTGGCGCGCCCCTCTCACGCAAGTACACTTACATGTATCATTAAGCGATAATTAGGGAGCAATCCGAATGGCCTGTAATTGCTGATACCCCGCCGGCGGTTCATAAATAATTGGATCCCGGCTTTACAGAGTGAAAAAAAGCGGGTAGGGGTTTTGCTCGGGAAATATGAGCCCCAGATCAGTCTGTGCTATTCGCACATACTGATCTGGAATCACATTTTCCACCTTCATTTGTTTGGTTTCCGTGTCTAATGTTGGTTTTTTCCTCAATAAATTTTGGAACCGTTCAAAAAATATACCAGAAGCTTTAGATCAAATCAGCAATATTTGACTGGAAAAGCTCTGAAGGCTATGCATGTTTGTTTTTGAATCAACATGTTATACATATCGTTTTTAACCTAAAATACTTTGCTAGTTATTAGATACCTTTGTATCTTGGTCGATTTAAAAAGTTTCAAGTGAGATCTGGAGTACACGAAATAAAAGGAACAAGAAAGATTCCATCTTAAATTCTACAAAAGAAGTCAAACCGTCAAATCGAATCATTCACAGATCTCTTACAACGATACATATAATATACATGCTGTTTTCATTAGCATTTACATTCTATATGGACCCGCTCCAAATTCTTATAACGAAGATTGGGCCAAACATTGTTTATAGAGCAAACACAGCTATAAAGGAATCTATCTCATTAAAGAGTACTTATCTTACAATTAATGGAAACGATTATGTGGATGAGTCACTGAACCCTTGTGCCAATGCCCACACATTCGACAGTCTAGCCATCGCCTTCTATCCTTAGTAGACTTAAGTATCCACGAGAAGCGTTAAAATATTGTAAGAATCAAGATCAATCAAGATCAATGCGGTCGAAACTTTGCGCTTCGAATATGGTAACGTATTCCTGGCTTAAGGTATTCCACCGCTGATTGAACACTTGTATTTTCTTTGCTTAAAGAATAAATTGAAATGCAATAATGAAGCATTTATCATTTCAAAAGCATTCACCAAGCCATTCTTTTCCGAATTTCTCTAAATTTGAATTTTACTTTTTTATGATATATAACGGCATTTGACTTTGTTATTCTGACTTTTCCCCATCAGGGGTGGAATAAGTTAAGTAATCTATTCAGTGTTCAGTGGTAACGGATTACATCAACATAAAAGTTATAGTTTTACTGAGATTAAGACTTTTAATACTTTACAAATCGGGGCCGATCTAAGCACAGGCATTCTTTAACGCTTTACCATCTGCAAACCATATTTCTTTTTACTTGAAGCAGAAGATTTTAGAAACGCGTTATAACACACGAAAAACTTATGCTGTTGTAAAATGTAAATGGATTGAAAAGAATTGCGGCAAAAGGAAAAAATCCTGTTTTCCAGCAATTTTCCGTTTAGCCGCAATACTTTTTGAAAAGCGTCTGCTGAAAGACGCCTTATCGGAGGTAGACTGCTTCTAAGCATAGACCTGATCAGGACTCGTCTAAGTTGGGAATCCAACCAGGACTGATTCAGATTGCTTGCAGCGAGCTACACACTTCAAATTGTCGCAAATGTCGTCCAGATACCACAAAGGATTTGCTTGCTAATGTGCTATATATTTTTAATTCTAAACAGTATATGTTTTGCCGTCTAATCTCAACTTGGACCAGTCTCAAAAAGCCATATGGGTTAATGTGAATAAAGAAAATGCGTTTTATGGAGAAGCACATGGTATGTGTACAGCAACGTGTATGCTGTTAATTAACTCGAAACGACACTGCGAACAGTTCCGACCCCGACCGATGTATACCAAGAACAACCGAAGAGAGAATGAGTTTTAAAATGGCATATTATGTGTTTTCTTACTTAACACGGTTTATTCTTCAAACCACAAGAACATATATCTCCTATTCTACATACATGGTGACGTCAAGATAATAACAATATAAGCAACAAAAAAGACTTCGCGAAGTATAGTGTCACTAGGAAAAGCTTTTCAAAATGAAATTCCCCGATGTCTTAATCTAAAAGTTATTTATTGATACTTCATAAAACGTCGTGTGTTCCTTGTTTCCATTTGAGCAAGTCACCAAATGCCACAAGATGGAATGTACAAAATCACAGTAATAGTAAACACTAATTGATTAGACTATTAACCAAGGCAACCGCCCGTTTTTATGTGCCATAAGCTAAAAGGAATGTACTTAGAATGGGTGAATTAACTGTTCTTTAATTAAACCCTTCTTTTCCTTTCTGAGTGGGTTGCAGCCTTCGGTGATAAAGTCAAAGTAAGAAATTCCAAAGAAATTGGTGATTGGTGTATAAAACAGAAAAGAAAAAGGAAAAAAATCATTGAGACTAACCATGCATTTGCTCATCCCATCTTCAAATATGGTAGTTTTATGACGATTCTAAAATGGGAGCAACAGTATAAAACAAGAATAGCAATAATAATTCACATTTCCTAAATGATGTAGGGTAGAAACCATTGTAACAAAGTCATAAATTGCTCATCATGAGCAATTTATTCTTTGGTTACATTGGTTTCATAACTGTTTTGCTTCATGTACATCAGCATGACTGCATCACCATTGGGTAACGAGTAAATATGTATAACCCCTTTTCCTCTTTTATCTTAATCCTCCCGAGCATCGTGTTTTCAAAAGGCATTACACAAAGTCAGGTGTAGGTTAGGGGAAAAACATTTTTATCGCAAATGTGGCTCCCCAACTATTTCCAGTGTCATTAGAGCTTCCCATAGACTATAAGTACATTATTCCATCTTGCAATGATTTATTGAGCTTAATACCATGCAACTAACTTATTTAACCCTTTACCAAACAATAACGACATTTGACCAGTTTTTGCAGATGACTCTGTTAAATATTGTGGGGAAAGGAAAAATTGCTCGTAGCGAGTAACTTCTCTTTTTCCCACTATGTTTTCTGTCCTATCAAAAATCATGTTTCAATTTCATCACTGTTTCAAACTGGTTGGAAATCTCTTTGAATTTGGGGCAGTCGAAAATTTGACGTTTGGTAAAGGGTTAAAGCGTTGTCAAACCGTACGATTGGTTCTGTTTTTTCGGTTTGACGTCCCGTCGACAGTTTGTTATGTGTATTTAGTCGGGGGAATACCTACCTCTCATGAAGATTCATATATACCGTTGTGTGTGGGTGTTTCACATCACTTTAACAGTTTGTCAGACATATAGAAATGGCACGGTCATTACCGATAAAACAAGATTTTCAAAGTTATTACAAATGTGAAATAGCCAAGTCGGATAACACAAACTGCCTCTCGTGAAGATTCGAATCTACCCTTGTTTAGTTGGCCTTTATATCCAGTCAACAATGTGTCAGGTACATTAAGATGTTCGCCTCATTACGGATGAACGAACTTCTTAAAGGCCCATTAAATGAGATTAATGCTGTATCAAACTATATTATTTGGTTATTCTTTAGACTGAATAAAATAGTTATCCGCAGAAAACACCATGAGAACAACTAAAATGTGAAAGTAAACCAGAAATAACCAAGATTAGCAAGTTTTATAATTCAGATTTCCTTATTCTTCACCTCTGACCATGACAGTTGATACACATATTTTTGAACCGACCAATCTGAATTCGTTATTTTGAATATGTAAACAAACAGGTTGTTGATAAACATTGTTAAATTGGAGACAACTATATTTCAAGCACAAAATGACTTATTTGAAATGAGTCTCTTTAATAGGGTCTAAATGCATTCGTAAATTAATTCTCATGACTTTTATGAATATAATAAAATAACTCGATAAATCTTTTCACTATTTTATTTGTTCTCCTCTCCTTTGATGTGCCTTTAAAGCTTAATTGCCAATTAGAACTGGTCAAGCCAGGTAACACCATCGACATTCCATTAGACAATCGGTAGACCGCCTCTCATGAAGAGTCAAATGTACACTTTCGAATGAGGCTGCAGTGTTATGAATACATTCACATATATAGAGAATAGATGGTTGGTGTCGTGAATCGGAAATGTTATCGGGCAAGGCTTAGGAATATTATCCGATGAGCCGAAGGCGAAACGGATAATATTCCGATGCCGAGCCCGATAACTTTTCCTATTCAAAGACACCAATCATCTATTCTATTTATCCTTTTACCTTTATGTATACTTTTAAAAAACAAAATAAAAATAAAACACAAGAAAAACGGAAAAAATAAGTAGAGAATGATGTAAACATGACAACATATCGTTCTTATGACGTCATGATTAGTCGCGTGCATGCATTATATGGTTAGTGCCGGATATCATAAATGTTATACGGCACCTAGTTATCGGTCTCAAAATGACACTAGTGACAGGATAAAACCACTAAAGCTTGGCTGCAATTTATTCTCAACGATCCTCCGTATATCCGCTTCATAACACTGTATATCTAAACACCACTTTGGTTCACGAATTATTCGCAAAAGGTATCCACATTGAACGCAGAGCAGGCTTCGGCAGTTTGTGATGATATATTGGCTCGATCATAATGATTGTTTGTATCGTGTTTAACGCCATATCAACACTTTTTCAGTTATGTTTCTGCTTTCCTACATCCACCAGCAGTAGGCTGGGGCTCTGAGGTAACTTACCAAAGGTCACTCACTTGGTGGGGCTCGAACAAAGGGCCCCGAGTTCAAAATCCGCTTTATTAACCACTGAGACACACCCTTGATCGTCAAGACGACGAGAGTTTTATGACCGAAATCGTTATGAACAAAGACCCTTTCTAATACGCATTATGCTAGTTTCATGGTTAGTTCATCTGCAAAGGCTGCAATCTGCGGAATTTAGATTAGAAAAATATGACGTCAGCCAGAAAATGCTCGTAAATAGCTTTGTCTACCAGACGGAAACACACCTCCTATCAAATTAACTTGTTTGGATGCTTGTAATTATTACAGACGACACACAAAGCGCAGATGACGAAAACGTGTGAATTTTTTTGGGATGTTCTGAAAACTTTGTTTGATAAAGTAAAAATGCTCATTTGAACAATTTATTCTTTGTTTATATTTGTTAGTTTGAACGACATACATAATAGACAAAATATATCAAGGAAATTGTGAATAAACTGATAGTTACAGACTTTAACTCATTACCAAACGCCAAATGTTTGATTGTCCCTAATTGAAAGAGTTTGCAGACGCCATTTCAAAATGTGATGAAATTAAAAAATTATCTTCTGGCAGGGCAGGAAACATTGTGGGAAAAGGGGAAATTGCTCGTTAAGAGCAATTTCTTCTTTTCCCACAATGTTTTCCAGAGTCGTCTGCAGCAAACTGGTCAAATGTCGTTATTGTATGGTAAGCAGTTAAGGCATCATAGAAATAATGCAATTTTCTACGGTAGATAATAACCACTAAATGTTATAAGTAAAGACGCAATCACTAATGAATGTCTGATGTATATACACAAAACACTTTGTTTATGTTCGGATCTCTCTGATTAAACAATTTGTTTTGAGAGGGTGCAATACCTTATCATAGCAATACATATCTTACGCCGCATTATACATCAAAGGCGGGAATATAGCTTACAAATAACAACGCTATCATCCTCATGAAGCATTTACCAAGGCACTTGTTAATATGTACAGCTAAGTGTAAATAGAAAATAGATGGCTTATGTCTTGAATCTAAAATGTTATTAGGCAGGGCGTATGCATCTTATCCGGAGAGCCGAAGGCGAATCGGATGAAAAGCCGAAGCCGTGTCCGATAACCTTTCCCATCAAGACGTCAACTATCTCTTCTATTCATTATGTATAATTTTTTGTATGATGGTTAACGTCATATCAACAACTTCTCAGTTATGTAACGGCTTTCCTGGATCCACCAGTACTAGGCTTGGGCTATGAAGCGATCTGTCAAATGCCACTCCTACGAAACCAAAGGTGTCGGTAGAGCTCGAAGCCGGAAACCTCGAGTGCTAAGTCAGCAACCTTAACCAATGGGCCACGCAGGACCCTTCTGCATCATATATGAACTCGAATAGAAAAGAAAACTGTACATAAAAAGAAGCTAAATGGGGATTCAAAACAGAAAATCATTACTGATATGTGCGTGCAGCGATCATGTGATCTTGTGAGGGATAGCAAACATGGTACCCGGCACCCTGTTATCGGTCTTGTATGTATGATCCAGACATTGCGCTCTACACAGACAGTTACATGTTGGATCAGTCGAGTAGTTATCGGTCAGAAAATTTCTCCGGTGACAGGATAGATATAATACCGAGTGACATGTTTTGTTACATCAAAGTTTAGATTGTTAATATTACATTGAAATAGTCCTCTCATGATAAATTTATTCCACAGCACCCGGTATATTAGGAACGCATGGCAGGGATAATTATTGCTATGGGTTTTGCAATTTTTACTCATTAAAATCTCAGAATACCCATTGTTTCATTTCCTATGCATCCCACAGGACCCATTGAATGAGAGAAAACATAAACTCATGTCAATGGCAGGAATCACTAGCTTTTACTTTCACGCTTTTAATCAGTCTTTTTGGAGAGGTTCTGTTTCCTTATATGAGATAATACAAGTAAAACAAGTGTATTTTAACAAGTGATCAGAGAAGTTTAAATCATTGAGTCAAGTTTTGCCGAAATGAAGTTAGAAAAAAGCGACCCATTGTTTTCTAAAAATACTCATTGTTTCGAATCAGATTCATCCCCTAAACTCATTGTTTTAATTTTAAAAAGATATCCTTTGTATGGGCGGCATTTCAATGAACTATGATCAATGCGAGCCAATACTCAAACATGCATGAACTATTCGTTTTTATCATTGAGAATAGTTACTTTGAGAAAGAAGTCAGTTGGTTTGAAACGTGATACCCTTCCACACCGAGTAAGACTAGGGAACAACTTTAATTTAGAGAAGAGTTTCGAATATTTCATGAAAGATTTCGTACATGGGTAACCGAATGTGAATGCTTGAACCCACAGTATGTTCGTAAAGTGAAACTTTGATTGATGGCTTTAGATTAATTCGAAGGCAACGTGTTAAAGTATAAAATCATCAACCATTCGTTTACTCCTTTCGCATAGGCGGCTTCATGACCTAATTCAAAAGCACCAAGTTACGACAATTATGTGTGTAAAACAAAGCTTCAGACAGTTGAAAGCAAACATTGCAACACAATAGGAAAATTTCAAATTCCAAGCTAGTCTCTTAACTGACTTACCTAATGACTATGATTTTACTTGACATGAAGAGCTCAAGATTATGCAAATAGGGAGGATCCAGGCCAGTCGCCAAGTAATTCGGCGGCTTGCCTGTGATCTAACCTGTTTGCTACTCTGAGTCTTTAATCATCAAAATTAGGCAGATACCTAAGGTTTTGGAAGGCAAACGACACACGAATATATTTCTAAAACATTCCCATATTCTAAGGGTTCAGCTTGTGGGCTTAGTATGGAAGGCTTTTCCCCAACGTTTGAGAGTCATGCATCGCAAATAAAATAAAATTAAAGTGACGCGATATTAAACCGAAACATTCTAACAAATCAAACAACATAATCGTTTTTATTTTCAAAAAGCCAAATATCACTTTCCTTTTCTCTCCTTCAAGGAACATAAGATGTCTTTTATTTATTTATTTTTTGTTAAGCATGAACGTTCTGGTAGAGGCAATATCATAGTTACACGCATGAGGTTATCATTATCCAAAAAGGTCAGCTCATTTAAGAATCAACTTCGAACGTATTAAACTGTCAAAGTGAATCAGTTGGACATATTTATCTTCAGTAAGAGCAATGTCCGCTTTCGTTACAGCTAAGCGATATGATGGGAACGTTGGCGTGTAGCCTATAAAGTGGGGGTGTTCTGAGTGGCCAAGTGGTTAAGGTAGAATACCCATAAACATCTGTTTCGAATTTATATCCTTAAATTGGTCGTTCTCGCAATGCATCTGGCTGGGCCGGAACTATTCGCTTAACACCGAACAGTCCCGGCCCACATCGATTTATATCGAGAACGAACAAAGTAATCCGACGAAGGAGAGACATTCAATTCAAAATGGCGGAGTTTGATTATTCTTTTTTAAGGGGTGGACTTAAAACCCGGGGTCCCGGCTAAGAGCCCCACTGACCCAGCTAGTTTCGTTGGAATGTCCGTTGGAAGCTTAAGAGTCCTTACCTTATACTGGTGGATTGAGGAAAGCCGAAACATAACTGAACCTTTGTTGACACGGCGTTAAACACCATACACACAAATCTAGAGAGGAGAATGATAAAAGAGAAAGATCTCAAACGAGCAATTTTTCCCTCTGCGATTAGATATACTTCCTCATGTTACACGATTTTATTCATCGATCAGTTGCTGTTTTCAAGCCATTTTCCTTCAATTCTAATCATCTAAATCGTGTTGTCATGTAAAGAGTTAAATCCATTTACCCAGAGAATGAGTTATTGACAGGGCTTGGCAATAAATGCGAATTTAAAGCCCTTTATTACACGTTTAGCGGTTTATCTCAGAGTTTTTTTCGTGAGATGGAAGAGCGGTTATGGCATGATGTACGTTACGTGAAATACAAGAGCTATAGCGAATCATTCCATCGAGTATCCTCACACGAAATCATTTTTCTAACATCTGACTTTAAAATTAATGGTTTTACCGATGTAAAATCGAGAATCCAATGTGACAAAAGGATAGATTGATCTTGGTTAGCAATTTCTCCTCCTTTTATTGGTTTCTTTACAAATTAACGGTAGCAGTGACATGCTTCGCTTATGGGGAATAACCAAAACCCGCCATTTCGAAACTTATTCTGTCTTTGAGTTACTTCGGTAATGCTCGGTTAACCTCGGTCGGGGTCCGGAACTATTCGGTTCAATACGAATATTTCCTGCCCAGACCGAGGTATGTCGATAACTACAGAAGTAATCTGATGACAGAATGAGTATCGAAAAGGCGGAGTTTAGTTATTCTTCCTTAAGTACCAAAAAATCTGCTGTTGGGTATATTTGAAAAAGTTACATAATTGGGCCGCGTCACGCGAAAAGAGGCACTCGGACATAAAGAAAGCGCCGACTCAGCTCTATTATAGCACTATTATTCCAGCATCTGGTCACGAAAGTTATCATTTGTATTTATTTACAGGTATAACTGGATGTCCTCTAAGATGGCAAACAGTGTAGCCCCAGACCAGCCGCCACAGTGACGTGGCGGCTGGTCTGGGGCCACACTGTTTGCTATGTCCGAGTGCCCCTTTTCGCGTGACGTGGCCCAATCTATTTAGAGTTCTAGGGTAACTGACACATATATAACATGACCTCTTCAATAAAATGACCATCTTCCGAAATTTCAGTAATCATGGACTTTTGAAATAAGTCTTCCCCTTTCAAAAGGTCATTTCTATCAACCCAAAACAAGTGGTTTGATATGCGAGGTTTTGTTGTTATTGCTTTTGAGTATCACTTTTACAATGAATATGCGATTTCAGATTTGTAAACCGATTAGAAATCGCAATTAGTAGAGTGTTTGCGTGGCAAAAGATCGTCTTGATTTGAATCGCATTTTTGCTGGGTTTTTCTCCTTGTTTATATTACAAAGTGCCAAGTCTCCTTCCTGATTATACATGTTTTCGAATTTGAACGCAGTTTCTTTGATCATTAGCGAAAGACAATGTTGGATGTACTCATTCAAAATAGCTATGTGCATATGGTTTAGTGGACATCATATTAACGAATTAGTGGGCTCAAGTAAAAAATAGTAAAAAGGTCTCTCACGAACCTCGAACAGAGGAAACACAGCGGTATCATTCATACAAATAAAATCGTGTATGTTAAAACATATCACTACAAAGTTCACGTAATGCAATGACATTTCCGACATGCAATGGAAACCCGTTACTCTACACAAATCATGAAATGGATCTGCTTTTTTGCGACTCAGGCTGGCTCATCCACAGCGATTTTATCTGAATTCTGTCCTTTTTCCTTTTCATGGACTTTAACAATATTGAAGCGCTACAGTTGCGTGTTGAGGTGCATATTTACCCTTACAGTGCTGGAACCGAATTCACACTTATGCAAACAAGTTAGATCCAGGCCAGCCGCCAAGTAGATTGACGTCTGGCCTGTGATCTTACTTGTTTGCTTCTCTGAGTATCATTTCTCATTAAATTAAAGCAGATGTTAAAGGTTTGGGAAAGCAGACGACACGAAAATCTATTTTTAGAAAATTACCGAGCATTCTTAGTGTTAAAACGAGTTTGTATATCGATTGATATTGACGTTATTTCTGAACTGCCGCCGGGCTGCGAATCTTAGAACAGCGTTAGAAACCATATTACCATTTCTGCTTGTTCGTAGACTTGGGGGAAATTTGGAAAATAAAATTCAATATGTTTAAAGCTGCAAAAAGGCTGTATTGTTGAATAATACGCACTCGAGAATGGTCATTGGAAGCAGAATTGATCCGTGTTCAAGTATTTTGAGGTTGATTACTGTAAATTGATGTATGTTCTGTTCCAAAAGTGTTACAATGGTTTTAAGGTCTACTGCATAGCGACTGTACATGTTCATATAAAGATGTATTGACGCATTTTTTAATTTTGTTTGTTATCAACAGCTATATTGACATTTATATACTTTACAATAACACCCACACACAAAAAAAAATAAATAAATGGCATTTGATTATGACTTCCATACGTTTCACCCGTAAACATGCACCTTTACTTAATGTGTTTGATAAAACATACGCTTTCCTCTATTCTATTTTCAAGGGAAAAACGACTGGTCAAGACCCATCACTGCGATTTCGCACCATCCTATCCAGTTCAACGCTTTAAGCGATAATTTGCTCTTCAAAAATATCTATCTTATAAATGCCACGTCACTTGTCTCATGTTACTTTCGCATGAAATCCCCAAGATCGACAAAAAAGAAAAAAATAACATTTAGGAGTTTTGTTGCATACCACGTATTTTTTATTATTAATTACTATAACCTATTTTACAAATGCCACGTCACTTGTCTCGTGCTACTTTCTCATGAAATCCCTAAGATCGGCAGGAGAACGTCGATTTTATGATTAATCTGGAGATGCATTTCCCAGATTACGGGGTAGTGCGTACATTCCGGGGGCGGCTCTCCCGGTTATCAACAGTTACAGTAGGCGACCACCGGAAGTGGGGGTCTTGTCCACTTCCGCTACGGCCTCGTTCTGGTTTTTCACGAACTTAAGAACACCGGAAGTGGGGATCCTGTCTACTTCCGGTACAGCCTCTTTCTGGTTCTTGCGAACTACACAACACTGGAAGTCGTCGTTTTATCGACAAAAAGAAAACAGTATTCTTTCAAATGCTTGAAATTTATGTTATCACTTTACTTATTCATGACGTCGCATTACTTTGTTTAGATGCACTTGTATATCCGCTGAATAATAGCATTTCTTGCTATGGATTTCGATTTAACTTTTACAACCTCCACTTATATTGACGTAAAGTAACGTGTTAATGAAGTAATTGTTAGTTAATGTGTAGCAAAGTGAGGGGAAGACAGTGGTGATCGGGTAAAGCGTTGGCCCCTCGATCGTCAGAAGTCCGAGGTAAAGAGATTCAACTGAGTAAATAATTGAACATTTTATGCATGACTGAAAGCTTAAGAATTCAAACTTATTTATTTTTCATCGATTGTGAAACAAGTTTTTATAACTTAAATTAATCACGCTCGATTCAACTTCCTGGATACATAACCAGTACTCGCGCCGCCGAATGTGGATAAATGAAAGTTCGCAAGGCATATCCCGCTACTCACGGGATTCGATCCCACAACCCTCGTGTCCAATGATCAACCCCTGGACTATTGTTCTCCACTAAAGAACTTTGGGGTCGAGGCCTCTTTTGAGTTCGTCAAATACAGTCAAACTTGTGTTTAGAGGCCAGCCTATGAAACTGAGAAAACAGGTTTGCTGCATAATACAAAAGGATGTACACTATAAATCCAACAATGGGACCTTTTGTGGTGGTTCTTTAAGGCAGGTTGGCTGCTTAAAGGGATGATTGCTTAACACAAGTTGGACTGTATGTTGAGTTTCGTAGTGCAAGTACTGTAACACAGTCTAAACGATACCGAAAGAGATTAGCAAGATTGCACGCATGCATAATGTCTCCATTGTAAAACAGTATACGTCATTCGGAAACGGTGAGATTTAAGGCATAGATTAGAATACATCAAGGCCACGATATGGATTTAACGAAAGCTAGAAAAAATAAATAGAAGAAAATACGAGGAATGAAATATTCGACATCATCAGAAATCCAGATAAGAACTTTTAAAGATGCTTGTTCACAGATGTGAATAATTTTTGACGTTTTAACAATGCACAGAAAAAACTTTTAGAACCAATGCTTTTATATCTAATATTGCCAGAACTGCCAATTTTAAATGATTATTTTTTTCATAGCTCAAACAGTATCGCAGTACTGCTGAGATACCAACTCACATTGATGGTAGAAGACCCCCAAAATGACTTCCAATTAAACTTTGCTAGGCAACGTTGAACAACCGGCATTCAGTAGGGTAACTGGAAAACTGCCTATTATGCATATTGAAATGGAGTCAATGGAACTTAAACCTAAGCAGAGAAGGGTCATGTCATTTCAAGTTCTGTGCTCTAATCATAAAACTCATTACCAAACAATAACGACAGTTGACCACATTGCTCGGGACGAGCAATTTCTCCTTTTCCCATAATGTTTTGTGTCCTTTCAGAAGATTGTTTTCAAATTCATCACATTTTGAAATGTCGTCTGCAAACTCTTTCAATTTGGGAGAGTCGACAATTTGGCGTTTGGTAAAGGGTTAAGCCATGGAGGCTCCTTACATTAGTAACACAAACGATTCAGGCCTTTCCGGACGACACAGCTTAAGCAATCCCGCGGGAACCTCTCATTAAATCAGTCAATTAGTACGGCTGTAATCAACGAGTCAATCAATTATCGGCGGGATACATATTTCATGGGGTACTAAACGGGCAACGTCTGGCCAGAAAACGCCCCTTTTGGCATCTCCGAGTGAACGGAAGGTCATGTGCTATGCGAACATGCACGTAAACGTAGATATAGACATTTCTAATTAAGTATTTAGGACGCCGGTCAATTTATATATAATAACTATACGTAATTTCAACATAGACGTTGAGTAGCGAAGGCATTCAAATTCAAGTTTACGGGCCATAACACCATGGAATATCGTCAATGTTACAATCAATATATCATTTTGTTTGCTTGTTTATATGAGGTTTTACATCGCATCAACATTATATAAGTTTTGTTGCAATGCCCGACGCTTAAATGATGCCTCAACTGCCCATAAGAGCCGCTCAGGTCCAATAAATCATCCTTAACTTGTAAGTAAGTCGGCAGACTAACTCTTATGTATATCCAAATTCCTTGGCCGGGATTTAAACCCTCACGGGTTCAACAATGTAACCTTATACTTAAAATATAGCATGCATTTCAGTACATCCAAACATCTAATACAAACAGAGAGTGAACGCATAGATGTACATGGAACGACAGAGTGTATTTGCACGGTTGATAAAAAGTCGGCACAGTTTGTGACGCAAATTCATGTTCAATACTCATTAATTCCTTATTGGTCTTGCGGAGGGTAATTCTTAAATATTGTCGACAGACATTGGTCGTTTGATATCGATTGTATACCGTCTGTTCACACTTAGGTATATAGACATATTTTGAATTAATTGTTTCCTTCAGTATCGTTTGTTTTTGTTTTATCAGATATCATACCACAATACACAACTTGTATTTATCTCAGCACCATCTTATTTTGAATTGCAACTTTTTTCAAGTGTTAACAAGCACGTTTGATACCATCCGGTCGAGTATCCGACTCACGACTAAAATCGAATAAGAAATGTATAAGATATATAGATAGATATCATTTTTTTTGACAACCATATTACTGAATCACATACTCGTCAAATACATTGCAAGTTCTGTTCTGTTCAGTCGAGTTTACAAAACAACACACATAAACATACAATATATACTTGTCAATTATCAAAGAAGAATTAATTAAATGATTTCTTCTATTTCAGTCTACAACAATGGTCTAAGTCGTATCATTATGAGACACATGCTGCTCTTTCTTAGCCCTTATCTTGCTGGAACTAACTTCATGCTTATGCAAACAGGTTGGATCACAGGCCAGCCGCCAAGTAAATTGGCGGCTTGCCTGTGAACTAACCTGCTTGCTACTCCGAGTACCGTCCCTTATCACAACTAAGCAAATATCTAAGATTTTGGAAATCAGACGACACAAAAATAATTTTATAGACAATTGCCAAGCATTGTTAGGATAAAAGAGAAAATTCGGAATAGAACGCACTTATGCATGCACCATCCATCGAGGAGACCGACGCATGAAGGGGAGGAAAGTAATTAGAGGCCCTCAATACAATTTCTTTGGGTTAATAAATTCGTTTACATTTCCCCCCTTTGGGATATAAATTTCGCTCTTTTATCGCTATTTTCTGCCTCTGATAAAGGTCATAGGCATTCGAGAATCGATTGCTAAGAAAACAGCAGACTCGGGAGCCTGCTCTCCCTGCGTAAGAGTGTAAGAATAGATATGTGTTGTCAAGAAAGATTGGGTTTAACCCATAATAGGCTGGAAATAAACAGCCTTTATTAAAGGCACATGCAAGGATGTGCGTACAAATAAATTACTGAAAGAAATATATGGAGTTCTTTTAATATGTTCATAAAAGTCATGAAAATTAATCTAAGAATCCTGTGAGACCCTATTTAATAAACTCCTTTAACATAATTTATTTTGTGCATGAAATATAGTTGTCTCCAAACCAATCATGTACGTCAACACTCTGTTTGATAATATATTAAAATAACGAATTCTGATTGGTCCGTTTAAAGATTTGTCTATCACGTGGCCAGGTCAGAGGCGAAGAGTCAGGCAATCTGAATCATTAAACTGGCTAATCCTGGGTTATTTCTTGTGGGATCTAACGTTCAAGTCATATCGATGGTTTTGTTGGTGATGACTTTTTGAATCTGGCCATATGTTTTCCAAATAATATAGTTTTGATATAGCATAAGTTTCCTTTCATATGCCTTTAAAATGAGGGTGGCTTAGTCTCTTGATTTAACAGCGCCGGTATAGTGATAATCTTGGGAAAAGGGCGCTCTCATTTCAATAGCTTCTATTGTTTATTCCTGGCCGAATGTATGTGCATACCAGTCTTGACACACGATCTCATTGTGCGCGTTATGTTTCCATTAAAAGAAGAAGAACATTTACTTTCAAATGAATCATATAAAGCCCACAGTTGACAAAGAATGTAACAATAGATTTATCATAGCATGTATGCGTTTATCATTTCTATGCATCAATTAGAGATAGAAATTGGGGTCTATCAAAGGAATCTCAAAACATTGCAGTCTCTAAGAATTTTCTTCTCGGAAGAGTATTTGCAAGCATATCTTGGCATTTCCTTCTCGGGATAATAAGCATTATTCATGGAACCAAAATTCGAAACGAAATCGATGTAACAATAAAACAATCACGTTGCATGCCATTTAGCTCTATCAAATTCTTAAGGTCTTTTTTTTTCTTTTTTTCAAAATATAGATCATCATGTAATTCCTTCGACGATTTACCAAATATCTCTTTATCTAAGTGAGTGCTGCAGATTTATTTATAGCTATTATAGACACCAATGTTTCAGATAACCATTCTCCGATAAATTACGTCGACAGTCTAATAAGCCTCCAAAACGCCCTCAGTTCTGCCGCTTACAAACTGGAGACAGCTTAATACTGTTATTTTTCTTTAAGTACCTTCCTATATGGAATCACGAACTCAGAAATAATGCAAAGTCTGAAACAACTTTACGACTGCTATCAAACTGAAAACGGCTCACTTCATGTATTGCTTGTTGTAATGCTTTTTTCCCTTCTTAAAACTCAACAGGAAAATAACGAATCCAGAGGCAATCAAAAGTCTAATACAATAGCACAAAAAAATAGAAGCTGATCTTAGAGGTGTGTGGCCAACGCGCGAAAGCCGTTCCTGATGGGAAAGGCAATATAGTTGTTTGTTTGGATCTAGTTCTATATAGGATTATCTGGGATTATCTCGAATAATGTATTATCGACAGTGGTCGGTGTGCGTGTGTGTAGATGGTATCAATTAATTAGGGAAGCCGGATTACAACCTCGATAAAATAGGTCAGTGGAGTAACGAAGATAAGCAGTGCTGTGGGGAGGATGGTAGAGAAAGAAAGAGAAAGGGAATGGAGAAGAGATAGAGCAAAGATGAAATAGGAGAGAGATGGAAGAGGCAGAAAAAAGAGAACATAGATAGAGAACAGTTAAAAGAGCAAGTGGGAGAGAGAGAGAGAGGGGATCGAGATAGAAACAGGGAGAGAAGAAAATAGAGAAAGAAAAAGAGGCAGAGATAGAGAGAGAGAATAAGAGAGGGGAGAAAGAAAGAGAGGGGTTCAATGAGGGAGATATGGGTTCGACAAAGACTGTATACCAAGATGCAAACAGACACCTTCTGAGCGCTAGCTAGGCCAATCGGAAGTTGGACGAAAGGCCAGAATAAGTTAGTTAACCAGCCAACAAAAACAGAAAGAGACAGACAAAATTACAAGCAGCCAAATCGATATGTTTCTCAACAGGCAGAGTAACACGAATTATTCAGTGATAGCGTTTAATCATGGTATTTGGCTGATCGGTTAGTCCTATATAGTTCAGATAATTAGCCGATGTATGCCAATTTAGAACGAGATGTATCGAAGTATAAGAGCTATCGGAATATGGAAGATGAGCCAAGTCGCTAACAAGCCAACAATCACAGACAGAGACAAAGACAGGATAACGATCCGATCAATGTTTTATAAACACCAACGTACACAGTTACAAAAGGAGTTGTATGCCAGCTGCTAATTGTCCTATTTGGCGGATTATTTAGCCCCGTGATTCTGTTAATTGGGTGTTGATAAAGGGTATCGCCCATTATCCATTCATATTTGATTGGTTAGCAGTTGTGTAATAGATTTATCAGTAAATATTTTGGGGAAAATACACATTTTAACACGTATCAAATCACACACGATGAGAAAAATCAGTGTAACCATGCAAGCAAGTACGATCGGTTTGGCTAATCTATTCCGTAACATATTCATACACCTTTCTTATATCAAAACCATTTAAACATGTTTTTTTTTTTATTTTTAACTTTCTTTTTATCATTTCTAACAATGAATGTAGAAAGAATATCATTTTTTCTTATAGTTGATACAGTATATGTTGATGATAAAAGGTAAAAGTAACTGCGCAGTGTACTTCCTGGTGGTTGTGTTTACTTCTTGTTGCGTGAGAAAAATTTGCATGTAGCTCGACTTTCGGATTCGGGAAGACCACATCTCTCTCACGCTGCAGCTCGATGCAAATGCAAACCTTTGAAAAGATATTTCATCAAAACTCCGTTCAGAATATGTCAATATCTCTAAGTAAGTACAGACAGTCTGCAATTGATTTTAAAACCGTCACACTGCTTTCGGATCTTAATACATGTACAGTGAAATCTCGTTTATCCGGACCCCGATAATCCGGATGTCTCGCAATCCGATCGAAATTGTAAGGGAACGGAATTATTTGACCAGTTTGTTGCAGATGACTTTTGAAAACATTTAGGGTAAAGGAGAAATTGCTTGTGACGAGCAATTTCTCCTTTTCCCACAATGTTTTCTGCCATATCAGAAGATAATTTTTGAATTTCATCACGTTTTGAAATGTCGTCTGCAAACAGTTTCAATTTGGGACGGTCGACAATTTGGCGTTTGCTTAAGGGTTATAAGTATACACGTGCATACAGACCGTTTATGTCTTAATGTGTATAAGAACATGCTCTGCTTCATGAGTCCGGATGATCTGGTTATCCGGAAATTTTGTTCGGAACGGATATGTTCGGATTAACGAGACATCACTGTTCACAATTATTCTTAGTATACTGACTCTAAATTCTTTAATGATACCTACTTTGTCTTACACAGACTTTTTTTTTCTTTTTTTTTTTTGTAATTCTTCATTATCCATGTTCAAAGGTATGTGAAGGTCGTGGTCATCCTTCTCCACACCGTACATAAAATCGCTTAACCACTAGACTACTTAACTTATCAAACTTAAATAAATGAACGTAGTGTTACTCTCCCCCATCTCTGTACTTCATTTTGAATTTGGAAATAAGAGCCGCATGTTTGCTAAGACTGATTTCCAACTTCAAATACATGTATCCTGGTTTTGCCGGTTTAGATTGGGCTTAAAGGCCCATTATAACCATGGTTCATCGAGGGAGAGTGAAAACCCAAGCACAAAGGAATTACAATATTATTATAAGATTATATAGAAAACAAAAAAGAATGGCAGTATAAAGTAGAAAATACAAAAAGGTACATGATTTACATAGAAATCTAGGTTAACTGTGCACAGACTTTTATTTAGTGCGTCTATCATAAAAGTACAAATTACTTACAGAAATACTAATCAAATATCCCAGACTCGCCACTCCTTTGAACAAGTAGCGTTAAATCACTAGGGAGTGTAAAATCATTACTTAAATTTAATGTTTTGTTAATCGACCACCTATGAATAACATATGAAATGTTACAATTTAATGTTTATTTCATGCAAGGAAATCATCAAGGGAGCGGTTATTATATAGTTATGCATGACTGGCCTCGAGTGCCTAACTGTAAGATGTTTAAATAAAAAATAATGTATTGTAATGAGTTCCGCTATTCTTTTTAATGTGGCTGCGGATTTCGAGTCTGACCTTGTTCAAAACTATCGACTACGGTTGCTTTCTATTTAGACAAGTCGAAATATACCCTTTAGAGGGTGCGGGTTAACCCTTAAAATCCTGGGTAATTTTCTAAATATAATTGTTTGTGTCGTCTTCCTTCCAAACCCTTAAAGTTCTGCTTATTTTTTTATGTGGAAGGATGCTAAGTGTATCTTGGCGGCTGGCCTGGATCTAACCTGTTTGCTTAAGCATGAAGTCAGTCCCAGCACTATAAGGGTTTAAATCCGGTATGGAACGGATTGAATAATTCACGCAATGTCATTATGCAATCGTGGTACATATGTTACACACACCTCTAGGGAATGAACTAATGATTTTAATATACCCTTTCCTCTATGGTTTATGCGACCATTTACACATAAACAGAGGGCAATGTATAAATAGAAATATCGTGACAAAAGGATAGATTGCTCAAAATGAGCAAACTATCCTTTTTATCACGATGTATTTGTGGGCGACAGTAGCACACGTGGACTACTGTACCGAGGGTCCCGGGTTTGAATCTCGTTCTTTGCGAGATAAAAAATACCGGGACTAGCCTACAATCCGGCGCGATTACTGGTGCATTTTCCAGGCAGCAGTCATCGAGAGTGACACGATAGGCTTTACTAAGCCCCCTTCACAATCGATGTTAAACAAATTAAACAAACAAACAAACAAACGAACAAATTCTCTCGAGTATTACGTATGTATACTGTGCCAAGGGGTGGCGGAATCTGATTTATTTTGATTTAGATACTTGTCCGTAAATAGGAAATATTGCACAGCCTAACTTGTATTACAATACAATACAATACAAAAAAGTTATTTGCAATACCACACGAAGTCATTTGCTTATTGCAATAACAGATTCAAAATAGTACTGATGTTATGAAAGGACAATATATAAGTGATGAGTAACATAAAGTATAATATAATTCATAATAGGTTTAGAAAGACATGTCTCAAACTGTTGATGGTATAAATATATTTTGCTATTAAGCAACCATCCCTTAAACAACCACTATAGATAGTCCCATTGTTGGATTCATAGTGTACATCAGTTTGTGGTAAGCAGCCAACCTGTCTTAGATAGCCAGTTTCCATAGTTCTGTAGACCGGCCTCTTAACACAAGTTTGACCGTACTGTTTAACTATTTTAGTAAACATTCACTTGCCCGTTAAAGTTGTTGGACAAGCTAGACAATATGGACAATTGATTCTGCCAACCCCTGGCACAAGTACGAATACGGGTATAAAGCATTCCTCGATTGTTTCATTTCGATGTGTAATTTATTTCAAAACATGTCGAATGTTGTTTGGTTTCATGTTACGTTATGCTGAATGCCACAAATGGACATTTTAATGGCATTGTAACGATCATACGCAGTTGACAATGGAAACTCAGAACATTCGTGTTCCCCTATCGTAGATAATATCTTTAGTTGTGGGGAAAACGTAATAAAATGCATTGGTTCATTGCATATGAAACAGCATCGAATGGTCGAATGGCATCGACATTAATGCTTTTAATGTTTATAAAAAAGGTTGCTTTATTGAGCGGATAACAGTGGTCCTTTGGAAGAACGTCGGCCTCGAGCAAGGGGGAACAGAGGACATCCATAACGGTCTTGCAACATTTTGTCATGGAACTGTTTTCGAGATATTTAGGTTTCCGCATCAATTTCGGAAAATCAAAGGTTACTTGTTCACATATTTGAGAAAAGGAGGATATTATATGGGCCGCGTCACGCGAAAAGGGGCACTCGGACATATAACAAAAGCGCTGACTCAGCTCTATCTTAGCGCTATTATTCCAGCATCTAGTCACGAAAGTTATCATTTGTATCTATTTAAAGGTATAACTGGATGTCCTCTAAGATGGAAAACAGTGTAGCCCCAGACCAGCCGCCACGTCAGTGACGTGGCGGCTGGTCTGGGGCTACACTGGTTGCTATGTCCGAGTGCCCCTTTTCGCGTGACGTGGCCCAATTATCATAAAAGAAATGTACTATTGAAGGAGACCTACGGGAGAATTGCCATTGGGAGTAAGATAAGTTCTTATAAAGCATTTGGAGCATCAAACAACTGATAACTACGTATTCAGAACCAAAGGCGATAAAACGGCTTTGAAATTTGTCGCCTACCCTCTCTGCAGTCTTAGATATTTTTAATCTAAGCAAAGTTTCATCAGAATGTGTTGATACATCTTAGAATGCAGATGAAAGGCTATAGTAACTATTATATTTCATTAAACATTATACAGCAATGCACAAAACCTCATTCTTTCTTTCAACTATTTGTATCTTTTTTTTTATTTTTTATATGGGTTTTACATCACATCAACATTATTCCAGTTATGTAGCGATGCCCGACTATTAATGATGGAGGAATACCCCACACTCAACTGCCCATAAGGGCTGGTCAAGGTGGGTAGAACCATCGGCATTCCGTAAGTCAGTCGGGAGACTGCCTCTCATGTAAATCCATATCCCTCTAAGGTTTTTGTACCCACGCGGAGAGGGGCCATGTGATTTCAAGTTCTGTACTCTGACCACTAGGCCACGGAGGCCCCTGTATCTTTTTTTAAAATAGCCTTATGTACGAACAAGCACCTTTAAACATCCGAAAGTGTATAAACGCATTACATTCGCCATGCCGTGAGTACTCCGGATAACCAGGAACCTGTTACATATTTACCGCTTAATACCGTAAGTTAATTATCGCTTTCCGTTATTAGATCGATCGATGGATGGGTGAAGCTCGATAATCGAGTTATCGATTTCCGTTTCTGGATCGATGGATGCTGATCGATTATTGATTAGCTGTAATCGGTGTGTAATCTTTACTGATACATGGCAGTCGGTGATTACGCCTTAGAGTTAATGAAGCAAGTCGCGGGTTTTCTCGCATACCGATGTGTATCGCCTTAACCCTTTACCAAATGCAAAACATTGGACTGTCCCAAAATGAAAGAGCTTGCAGGCGTCATTTCAAAATGTGATGAAATTGGAAACAAATATTCTGATAGGGTAGAAACCATCGGGGAAAAAGGAAAAATTGCTAGTAACGAGCAATTTTTCTTTTTCCCACAACGTTTTCTAAAATCATATGCAAGAAAGTGGTCGAATGTCGTTATTGTTTGGTAATGGGCTAACAGAGTTTAACCAGTTTCTTGCATGTTGGAATGCGTGAAAGCATCAGCATACAACAGGAGAGAAGTGAAAAATAAAACCCCTTTTACGTTCGTGATAAAATGATACACTATTATCCTTTATAAGCAATTCATCCTTTTTAGCGTGATTTCCTGAGACTTCCGTAGAAACACGTAATTACTCGTTCTAGCAGTATCGTTAACTATGACCCTCCATAAATTATGTATTAAATCTGTATATAAATGTATAAAGAGAGTCCTTTGGAAAGACGCATTTTGCAGTCTAGTGCTGGTAGGTTGTCCAGGGAAAATGAACTTTAATAATTCCGGACCCCGACCGAGGTATACCGAAATATTCCGGGAACGACCGAAGTAATCCGATGACAGAACGAGTTTAAAAATGTCAGATTACTGGTACTCTACGTTAAGCGAATAAGCCGAGATGACGCAATGCGTGAAACCAGTATCAGCGCAAACTTGTTAATTTATTTTACATCCATTGTGAAACAGTTTATACAACTTAGATTGTTCACGCTCGATTCTGCTTCCTTGATACGTAACCAGTACAATCTGAACACATCGGGTTTATCCAATGAAAACACCTCTGAAATAATAGGGATGACGCCATAGTGTTTCCCGCGAGAATGGCGTCACTTTACTTACGTTTTTAAAAACAGATCTTAAGTGTGAAATCTAAAAAGTCGTTAAATTTGATTGAGGAAACAACTATACATGTCACAACACCAATTTCGCCATTTGGTATGAGTTACTGGTAAAATATGATTTAAAAGGATGTCCAACACTTCCATACACATTGAACTACTTAACGTGCACGCTAAGAAAATGTGTTGATTGCCAAATGCCGATTTACCCGAAAAATTGTAACCCTACACTTATATCCGAGGTGTATTTCACAGCTCACGGAAATACCCGAGTAGTTCCGATTGGTAACCAGTACTCGCGCCGAATGATGATTAATGAAAAGATCGCAAGGCAGATAACGCTCCACGCGAGATTCGAACCCATGTGGGCACTCGTGTCCAGGAGACGACGCTCAACCCTGGACCACTGTCCTGCTCACTCTGAGACAATTATGATAAAAGGATATATTGCTCTTAGTGAGAAATTCATTATTTTGTTACAAAAATTTCCCTAAGATAAATGAAACCAACATGAAGACATGCTTTATCTATTGACTTATACATGTGTATATAATAAGGTCGGACAAGAGGCATCAAGTGCCGTACCTCAGATGAGTTTTATGGTCAAATTCTATAAATAAAAACGTTTTTCCTGGAACCGTTCCTCGATTATGATCAGTTTACGTCCGTTCACACGCAAAAAGAAACAATCGTGTGTACTCAGCTGTGTTATTCGACAAATAGGAGTCGGTACATGAGAAAATTGCCTGATTAACCGTGAACGTTCTCCAAAGACGAGCCTGAATGTCCGCCCATTTAGGGAACGTCCATTGTTTTTCTCTTTATGTTTATAAGGGGTTTGACTCTTAGAATGCTTGGTTAATTAAAAAAAAAAAATGAAAAAGATTATAAAAAATATGTTTGTGTCGTCTCCTTACCAAAACCTTAAATATCTGCATAATTTTGATGGGGAAAGATACTCAGAGAAGCAAGCAGGTTAGTTAGCAGACCAGCCGCAGATTTATCTGGCGGCTGCCCTGGATCTAACCTGTTTGCATAAGAATGAAGTCGGTTCCAGCATTGTAAGGGTTTATGTCATGGCAATAACATTTCGGTCGTGTAACGGATTTCCTGGATTGACCAGGGCTAGGACTCTTAAGTGTCTTGCCGATACCGTCATGAAACCAGAGGTACCGATGGGATTCAAACCCCGAATCCCGGAGTTCTAAGATCGATATATTTACCACTGGGCCATGTTTTCATCTGTAAACAAGCCCTCTGTGTGTCCATCTTTAAATGTTGGAAACCATATATGCCAAACTGGTGACCTAAGCGTTTAATTAACTTCAACATAAATTGTCAAGGTCTATTCCGAGACCGAATTACACTCGGAACACTTTTCTGTCTGTGATAAAGAGAATAACATTCCTACAAACACTTGTGTTTAATGTACGAGTAACCGTAAACATAAGGACTGCTTTGTACACTGGTTCAAATCTACGCAAAGGCTGAAAATTAATAAATAAAATCTTGTACTGAGGTTCCCTGGTTCGATACACGCTTGGCGAGATGAAAACTGTCGGGATTCAAATCGGCGCGAGTACTCGTTGAGTGTCCAGGAAGCAGTCATCGGGTGTGAATTCAATGATTCAAGCGTCCGTCACAATCAATCTAATACGAATAACTTTAAATTAAAACTAAACTATTTTTTTTATATGGGTTTTACATCACATCAACATTATTTCAGTTATGTAGCGATGCCCGACTCTTAATGATGGAGAAAGACCCCATACTCAACTGCCCACAAGGGCTGGTCAAGGTGGGTAGAACCATCGGCATTCCGTAAGTCAGTCGGGAGACTGCCTCTCATGAAAATCCATATCCCTCTCAGGATTTGAACCCACGCGGAGAGGGGCCATGTGATTTCAAGTTCTGTACTCTAACCACTAAGCCACGGAGGCAGGCCCAAAACTAAACTATAATATTACTTTACTTGAGAGACAGTTTTCAGGCTGACTTAACGGATTTGGAATCGTTCTAACCAACTCTCACCTACATGTACCTTTGTGGACAGTTAAGCGGCATCACATATGCGGTTGTTATAAATCTGAATCGTTGTTTACGCGATGTACAACCCCAGTAAATAGAAAGAAAAAACCATCTCGTGTGGCAAAAACTGCTTACCAGCTTCATGTTCTCTTAACGTTCCCATGGCATGTTTTTTTTTGTTATTAATAGTATGTCCATGTATTGTATATCTTTGAATCGGCAGTAGAATATATTCGTGTATCTAAATCATAATCTGTATAGAACAAAAGAGACCAAATACAACGCGTTAGAACAGCCTTTGCACGATATGCATACTGATCTTCAACTTCACTTCACGGTCCTGCTATGCCCCCTTCTTTCCCGCAACATACCGAGTCTTGTTTGCGAAGCGGTCAAATCAGTCAGGACTTTGGCAGAACTTCGCCCTGTCGCCCCCCGAAATCCCAGAGATTGTTTTCTTCTCATCGGGCCTTTCTCATTTCCGCTGACAATAGATCCTCTCGGGTGTAATAAACGTATTATCCGGCATTGTGTTACTGTCGAAGACTATTATTCACGATCGATTCACAGGCGGAATTGGTAAAGAGAAATGTCCGTCCGGTTATATTAATATATCCGAATGTATATCAAGTTTATTTCCTTTTTCTATTTCTTTTATGTATTTTCTTCGCATTTGTGTTACTGTCGAACGCTTCTATCCACGACGGATTCACAGGCGGAATTGGTAAAGAGAAATGTCCTTCCGGTAATATGGATCTATCCGAATGTATACCAAGTTTATTTCCTTTTTTTGTGTTCTCTATGATGATGTACTATGTACAAGTCGTGAAATAAAAATCTGTTCTGTTCTCTAAGAATATCATTCGAAATTATTGATTAATTAGGGTGCATTGGTTTGGGTATGTCTGTCCTTTGTCTGTTTGTACTTTGAAATTGTTGTATCTTTGCTAATGAAATGAACGTTCAATATAAAGATAGCATTCCATCGTATATCTGTAAAGATAATTGCATAATGGTCGAGTGATCACAGTATAACAGGCAGTAGCACTGTAGAATATCCTAACAATACCAATGTTAGAAACGAATTTCATTCTTTAGTACTTTGTAGTATTTTTCAATTAAATAATCTGTATATTAACATGCTAGAGGTAACATTGGTTTGTCGCATTCACATTACGTTACTTATGAAGATATGATTTAAGGTAGTCCACCCCTGAAGGCAAAGGAGTACAGTGAATTTTGTGTTGAGATGCCAGTCTATGGAACTGAGAGAATTGACTGTTTAAGACAGGTTGGCTGCTTAGCACAAATTGATGTACCTTATAAATCCAACAATGGGCTTTTCTGTAATGGTTGTTTAAGGCAGGATGCTGGCTCCAAAGTATGGTTGCTTTACACAAGTTGGACTGTATTTGCTTTGGTTATGGAATAAATTGAAATGTTAATCATTAAAGTACGGCTCTCAATGTCCAAAGTAGGTGAAATAAAGCCAAAGTACCTTTGGCGCGATTATCTTGTTTGGACATAAGATCGTAAACATTTGTCACGTGACCCTCCCCCCATGAAACACGCACAAACAAACACTCTACCCAATGCACACCATCATAGGAGGAATTATTTGAAAAATAATATACAATATACAATATCTTTATTGCATTTAAAAATATACATTGTTTGTAGCAAAGCATTACAATTCGACAAAAAGACATGCATTTTTTACAAGAGCAATTTCAATTCATGTATGACTAAAAGATTAACAATTATTTCCTTAACAAGTTGGCGTTATATATAAATTTGCGCCTAGATTATCGAAAATGTTGGTTTACGTTTTCGACATTAGAAAGATAAATTTCTGTTTTGTTAGCCAAGTGTAATAGTAATGTTTTAAACATCCTTTAATGAATGTATGTCACAACATGAAATTGTAACCGACATGTGCGTTACGTGTTACTTAAAACAACGTAATCCAAGGCTTAAGTAACACCTGTTTCTGATTCTCGGAACACAAAGAAGTACATTCCGACCGACATGATGTTCTTGGAATCTCAGTTATGGATGAGAAATTATAACATAGGTGATTTTTTGTGGAATGGAGAGGGATTTGGGAATAAAGAAAAAACAGAAAATGCGTTTGACATCCGAAGCACTGCGCATGTAGTTAACGGAATTAATTAACGACATGTGTTTGTAATTAACGAAATGTAATGGAGATCAGTAGTTACCTGGGAGTAATTTGCAAGACTTTTCCTTTTCGTTAACTACCAACATTTCAGCATTCTATTTAAGAAATGGGACTAAAGAATGGCTTTTCTTACAACGAACACCAATGACAACCTAAAAATAAGTTGTCGTTTTTCTACAAAATAGAAAAAATAGTAGAGGAAATATTCAGTAATACCCCGTATGGTTGCACATATACCCACAATGCATGGCAGAACAATAGAATAGAACGACTATAATAAATCGATGGTAAAGCAATGCATCTTAACTCTGGATCGCATATAGTTTATTACTGTGTGAAGGTGGTGACATCTGTTAATGATCTACCTATCGCAATAAATACGATGTAGACCCCGCGGATAAAAGTATTCGAGAAATTTCCATGCGTTGACGGGCTCCAAACAAAAACCACGTTGTGGTGGGGAAACAACGCTCATACATGTGCAAGGTTTTGTTTTCGAATTCTCCATAAAGAGTCATCCCTTACCTGTGGGTTTTGATCCTTTTTTGAACATGCTTATTTAATCAAATTACGCATTAATGTTAAACATAAAAAAAATGAATACCAGGTAAACCCCGCGGATAAAGGTATTCGAGAAATGTCCATGCATTGACGGGCTCCAAACAACACAGGCTGTTTGGTAGGGAAACAACGCTCATACATGTTTTTGTTTTTGAATTCTCCATGCAGAGTTTGTCCTACCTGCAGGTTGTATTCCTTTGTTTAACATGCATGTTTGATCAAATTATGCATTCATGTTAAACATAAGAAACATAAATACCACGTATTCCTCGCGGATAAAAGTATTCGAGGAATCTCCAAGCTTCGACGGGTTCCAATCAACATAGGAGTTGTGGTGAGGAAACAACACTCATACCAGTTTCTGTTTATACATTCACATACAGAGTTTGTCATTCATTTTAAACATAAGATATTTGAACACCAGGTAAACCCCGCGGATAAAATTAATCGAGAAATGTCCATGCGTTGATGGGCTCCAAACAACACAGACTTTGTGGTAGGGAAACAACACTCATATCAGTTTCTGTTTTCACATTCACATACAGAGTTTGTCCTACTTGCAAGTTTTGTTCCTTTGTGGAACATACATGCTTAATGAAAGTATGTATTCATTTTAAACCTAAGAAATTTGAATACTAGGTAAACCCCGCGGATAAAATTATTCGAGAAATTTCCATGCGTTGACGGGCTCCAAACAACACAGACTTTGTGGTAGGGAAGCAACACTCATACCAGTTTCTGTTTTTGAATTCTCCATACAGAGTCTGTCCTTCTTGCAGGTTTTGTTCCTTTGTGGAACATGCATGCTTAATCAAGTTATCTATTCATGTTAAATATAAGAAATTTGAATACTTGGTAAACCCCGCGGATAAAAATATTTGAGAGACTCGATGTGTTGACGGGTTCAAAACAACACTAGGGTTAAGTTAGGGAAACAATTCTTTTCTTTTCCTGAAAACATGCTCATATGTGAATACCATTCGGAACACCTCGGCCATTTCTTAAAATAACCTCGAAGGTAATGGGGAGTAATTTTGAAAGAAGTCCGGCAACATGGTAACTAGGATGATCCAAGCTGTAGAATGAAATATCTACGTCTGGATCATTCGGACTAGAAACATGGCGGCGTTGAATGGCATATCCGTATGCAACCGTACCTACTCGGCAATCCCCGGCTTGTGCCGGGGATTGTCGAGTAGATTCGATTAATATGAATACATGCCGATCTTGAAGGGACTATTCAACAGATTATGCTGTGTAAGAAACATACGTAAGAAAGCTATTGAAATCATCCTCGCCATCAGATAAATACATATTGTCATTTGTTTTATTTTAAAGACACTGAAATCCCATGTCTTAATAGTAAATAGCAAAACAAAAGTATTCGTCCCTTTCAGTGCTTTGACGGAAAACTTAGCTAAAATAGTCCCGGGAATGCTCTCTGACGCACCAGCTGGGCGTTTTGTAATTAGAGTGTAAATCCACGTATTGTCTGGATCCAAAACACTCTAGTCAACTTCAAAGATTTAACAGGACAGAATTAATAGATCATTGTTTACAACATAAACCGTTCAAACCTTTTTACAATTATAGGCAAGAAAAATATGTTTTATCTCGAACAAATGATTTTTGAAATTGATCGAAACTCAAATCAATGATTTAGTGAAATGCCAATCTAAAGACCTGTGTTGTGAATTCTATCAGTAAAAGACATCTTTTTTTAAAAAAAGATTTAAATCTCAATATTTTGGATAGTCACTCTAACGTAACTTAACACATGTCATTATATCAAAAGGTAATGCACATGAGGTTATTCCGCAACATTTCGGGCGAAAGGTTGCTCACGAAGAGAACAGAAGTGTCCGATTATTCGATACCCCTCAACAAACTTCACACGAAATTACACACGAAAAGTTGTGGAATCATATGGGATGCCCGACCTGCAGATTTGACACACGTTTGTCATAAACTAACCAACTGCGTTTATAGCAATATGATTGCCCGAAATCAGAACAGTCGCATTGTCGTAAAATGCTGTTAAGTACTGTACCCCCAACAAGTAGCAGCACTTTTGTCAGTTTTGTTGATATGGGAAGGCGAAATGTTGTTAAGAACATTCTGCTGAAAATGTATCATCAACGAAAGATTGCAGTATAGTAGTCTGACATTTTGTTAGTTTTGTTCATATGGGAAGGCAGCCGCTTGTTGGCATGCCGTATTACTGGTATGGAAGTGCCCTGATCATAGACTTCTACGATGTTCTCAGCAATTGTCTTTCAATTGGTGCTTTGAAAACCGAGATGCAGCAAAACACTGGTTGAAAACGGCACAAAAAGTCATTTCATAACCAGGAGCTAGGTTCGCATCCGTTATTCTCGATTGTTTCAGTGAAGGTGTTCAAACAACATAAGACTAAACATATATATGTTATAAACCAAATGCATTTATTTCAATCTGTTTCCCTAATATTTGAAGAGTTACGTTGCATTCACATGCTCACAAAATATTGTTCATATACCTTTATTGTATAATGACAAAGTACAGTCAATTCTGTTCTATGAGACCAAAGTAACCGGAGACATACGCAGAAGATTATTTTCCAATTTCATCACATTTTGAAATGTCGTTTGCAAACTTTTTCAATTTGGGACAGTCGAAACTTGTTGTTTAGAAAGGGGTTAATACAGATGCCGGTCGCTCAGAAAGCAAGAAACAACATTTTATATACGTTTTAAAAGTGGCCGCTTGAAACAGAATTGACTGTTGAGTTGAAATAGTTAAACGTCTTCAACTTCTACATTCATTATCTTTAATTGGTACACTAAAGGTTGTATTATCGTTGGGGGCAGTGGTGCAGAGGTAGAGCGTCATACTATTTTACCGAGAGTCCCGGATTGATTCTCGTTAGGCAAAGTGGAAATGACAGGGACTAGCCTTCAAATCAGCGCAAGTACTGGTTTAGTATTCAAGTTGCAGTTATCGAGATTAAATTCAGTTTGCTTCGAGCTTCTGTCACAATCGATATAAAATAAATAAGTTATAACTAAACGTTGTGATAAAACAGAAACATTGTTGAAAACGCCATAAGATTCATTTAAAATGAATCAACGATTGCACTTGAATCGTGGTTTAATTTGAAATATATTTTAGGACGTTTTCAACAGTGTTTTGTTTTATAACAACCTTTAGTTCAAACCTGTTTATTCATCACCGATTGTGACTGAAGCTCGAAGCTTATGCATAAGGCCCGCATGCAGAAAGCTTAACGTTCTTGATCGCTGATAATACGTTTAACATTGTTGACATCTGTTTGTAATTTGCGTGTGGTAATGGATACACACGGAGTCCCTGACGCGAAAACTTGGGTGAGATCGCCTTACTAGCTTCCACAACGGAGTTTCCATTAAACCAACCCTTATTACAACAAATGAATGAATTGTTGATGTTTAAACCCCTTTACCAAACGCAAATTTTTCGGCGTTCCCAATTTGAAAGAGTTTACAGACGACATTTCAAAATGTGATGAAGATGAAAAATAAACTTCTGAAAGGACAGAAAACCTTGTGTAAAAAGGAGAAATTGTTCGTTAAGAACATTTTCACCTTTTCCCATAATGTTTTCCATTGCCGTCTGCAACAAACTGGTCAAATATTGTTATTGTCTGGTAAAGGGTTAAAGCGGCTAAGGTCATTCAGCGTGCATTATAAATATATGGATGGACGTATATTGAATAATTTACAGGCTAAAAAGTAAATGGCTTAAGAAAAGGAGAATGAATTATTTGTAATGGCCCTTCATAAATACATTCGTGCATGCATTATCGAAGCTGTAGTCTAAACTAACTTTGACAATATGAGTAATTGGCAATGATGAGCAGTGTAAGCTCTTGTCTCAATAGTTTTTACCTGCTGATGTAAAAAAGGTTTAATTTCTTAAGCTTTTAAGAGTCGTCAATTTCGATCAGACATGAAACATTAGTATTAGGGAAATGGTATTCCCTTCACTTTAAGCGTGGTGTTCCGTTTAAGCGAAAATAACACATAAAGAAAACAAGAGAACCGCAATTGAGTTCTGAAATAGAGAGAAAGGAGAAATTGCTCGTATGAGTAACAAAACTTTCGAAAGAGCGTATTAAGAAGACAAGCCAGGCAGATGTCTGCCGTAGTTTAGCGCCAATGTGCGTTCCTCGATTAAATGTTTACACGCTAAACGGTGTTGGCAACATATGGACAGAGCCTGGGAGAAATAAAAACATCAGAGAGTATTATTCTACCTTTGGAATGTCAGGCATTGTGGGCAGAAGTGATAGATCATTGCATACTAAAATATAAACCGTTTAAACACTTTATGATAGTTACAAGATAAATATCCTATTTCTCCATCGAATAGCTTCTAACATGAGTTGAGAAGCAATCAGAAATGTCGTTTCATGTAACTGTAAAGATCTGTTTTGCTATTTTATGCATAAAACATATTTTATCTTATACAGATTATAAACGCTCTATTAGTGAGAGATTCGCTTTAAGGAATAATGTTCATAGCTTGCAACCATATTCATAAACCTTGTTATCATTTTCAAAAGTAATTAGATGCATCCCATAGGAATTTGGTCCCACGATATGATCAAAACATGGCCTTTGTCACGATTGGCGTAAAAATCATGTAACGACTTATCGGAGATGATACATAAACACACATCAAACCAAAGCCAGGTTTATTCCCCTGACTTTATCATTTTGCTTTATGATTTTTCTTAATAATATCGTTGTTTGTTAAGATGTGGTTGAACGTGGTGTTACCACTTTTATAGTTATGTTATTGCTTTCCTGGATTCACCACTACTAGGCTAAGACTATAAAGTGTTTTGTTGTGGAGGACAATGATCCATGGGTAGAGCGTCGGCTTCACGACACAAGGGTCACGTGTTCGAATCCCCTGAGTAGCGAGATTCTCCTTGCCACCTTTTATGTACCCATATTTGGCATGAGTGTTAGCTGCGTATTCAGAAAAACGAATCGAGAATACTTCGTCTAGGTTGTAAGAACTTGTTTAACAATCGATGTCAAACACATACGTTTGAACTAAGGGAGAGCTCACACGAAACCAGAGATATACATAAGCCTTAAACCCGGCACCAACAATTTCTAAGACCCCCAACTTAACCATTCAACCATGCCAAACCCCTTAGAATCATGACTTGAAGACGTTATTACCATGGTTATTTTGTCTTTCGAATGACTTAGCAAACTTATCGAATACTAAATTGTAACCAAGGTACGAAAAAACATGCCGCCAAAAAGGGACTCTAACCAGGGACCTCTGCACACCATGCGAACGCTCTATCGACTGAGCTTTCCGGCCTGCTAACACATTCAACTCTACCGTGCAAATCGAGTCCCCTTCTATACATCGCTCTACACAAAGTCAGACAATCTACATCTAATACATCGTGGAAGTCCCAAAGCAACGGAACATGATTGATCTCCGCAGAGGAAAACATTAGTTTAGTTTCCATTTTTGTTCCCAGATTTAAGTAGTGAAATATGCATAGCTATGGAATCATCCCGAAGCTATCTGAGAATACTACCAGATGAGGTATCGGTATGCGTACAGTGAGAGGCATACGTTCCTTCGGGAAACGGAATCCATGTAAACTTGGTATTCATTAACCCTTAGAATGCAGGGTATTTTTCTGCAAATGGATGTGTCTGTCGACTGCTTTCCAAAAGCTTAAGTATCTCCTCAGTTTCGATGAGGAAAGATACACAGAGTAGCAAACAGGTTAGATCACAGGCCAGACGCCAATTACTTGTTTTTGGTTCTAGAGAGACAAATATACCATGTCGATTTCTTTGTTTTGTTTGAGTCCAGGCATCATTAGCAGAAATCTATATGGAATGTATCAGATTAATTGTATGTGTGTTTAATTAGGGCGAGTGACCTACAGTATCTAATTAAATGTTGCCATTTATATTTTGTTATTTTGTTGTTTTTCAACGCTGTCACGTATGAATGACAATACCAAATACAGTAATGCATACTTGTAGATACCACAGCAAAACTGTATTTACTTGAACATGTAAACGTAAACGAAATATCTCAGAAAGTGGGGAGGATTTAGATAATATTTGAACTTTAATATTTAGAATCAAATGATGAATAAATGAATCAATCGAACATAAAATTGTCCAATCATCAATTTAACCAATCAACCAATCAATCGATCAACCGCTAAACCAATCAACCGATCAACCGATCATCCGATCATCCGATCATCCGATCATCCGATCAACCGATCAATCGATCAACCAATCAACCGGTCGGCCAATCGATCAATCAATCAATCAATCAATCAATCAATCAATCAATCAATCAATCAATCAATCAATCAATCAATCAATCAATCAATCAATCAATCAATTAATCAATCAATCGATCAATCAATCAATCAATCAATCAATCAATCAATCAATCAATCAATCAATGAATGAATCAATCAATCAATCAATCAATCAATCAATCAATCAATCAATCAATCAATCAATCAATCAATCAATCAATCAATCGTATGATCAACCAATCGAATCAATCGAATCAATCAAATCAATCAAATCAATCAAATCAATCAAATCAATCGAATCAATCGAATCAATCAATCAATCAAACAAACAATCCAACAAAACATACTATACACAAATTAATCAATAAAGAAATCAATCAAACAACATATCAACCAAATAATTAATAAACCAACCAATCAATCAACCAGTAACACGCATCCCCTAATATGATCCACTGGTTACAATCATGTTTCCAATAACAATTCTATAGCATTAAGACAATATTGTATAACACCAATAACCAAGCGATGCATAGTTTTAAAACTAGCGTCCAGAATTGAGGTGTTTAATTTTCAGACGTCAGCGGAAAATTAATGTTTAATTATAAATGTTTCTAATGAGTTCACTAACAAGAGGGTTTATTAGATAGACAAGATTCATTAGAACACTGGCATCCGCATACGTTACCAAATGTCCAGAAACGAGGCGTGTTCTCCAACCACTCCCTCAATTCTACCATCTAGGCGTGCTTCTCCAAAATGAGAAGAACGTAAAAGAAGCCAAAAGCGCCTCCGAGAAGCAGGAAAACGCCGTAAATAATGGAATTCGCTATGTTGTGTTGATACATGTTCAATAATTATTCAATTTTAACAAATAATATAAGAATCAGAATCAGATTTATTTTATTTGGCTCATACAAATACAGTACATCGTCATTTAAACATTTGTTTTTTACAAAATAAAGTATTGTCAACGTGATACATCTCTCGCACACTGCTTTCGAAATTTATATCGAAAACTTTATAATGCTTTTAGTGCTTCGCTTCGGGCAATTGTTCAAACTATCCGTATATTATGTTGTCTGCATATCCGAACTTCGTTTGTAAGAATAAGACATTTTCTCCCGATGCACAGTTATCCAAGAACGGGGCTTCCCGCATAGTTTGCTTTCTTACTTAATAAATAGTTGCTTATCGGCCATTATGGGATATGGAGGGCATGCTAAGGTAAAAAGGCTTTTTACGTCTCTTACGAGCAATTTTTCATTTTCTTCCCATTTGTTGAAAAGTCTCCTGCAAAATAGCAAACCCTTATTCGAATGATCCAGACGTAGATGATTTATAACATTAAAACATGCTAATGACAGATAACCTATTGGATTATCCAAGTATGTAAGGCAAATTGCGAATGTGCTCGGAAAACATTTATTAACAAATTGATTAAACTCGTGTGAGCAGACCACTTGAAGAAATTGCCCGTTTGGTTCACCATTTATTTCGACTAATATTTGAGATCGACGCTCTTTGGCATTGTATTAATGAGGAACAGCTCTTGGGATAAGGGGATTACACGAGCATCCCTCCCCCCCCCCCATGTTTGTTAGCAATCGGGAAATTATGGTCGATATATGACCCCCTAGACTACAGTCATGTTTTTTTTCATCAGAATTATAAATGACAATTGTATCTTTCAAAAATCGATACGGTTGTTTTAATTTTTGACATCATTGGCGTTTTGTGCATAACTGGTTAACCCTTAGAATGCTGGGTTTTTTTAAAAAAAAAATAGATTTTTGTGTCGTATGATTTCCCAAAACTTAAAATACCTGCTTAATTTTCTTTAAGAAAGGTACTCAGAGGAGTAGACATATTATATCACAGGCCAGTCGCCAATTATTTGGCGGCTGGCCTGGATCTAACTTGTTTGCATGAGGACAATCATTCATTAATCATGAAGTGGTGAGTCTATGTCAAAATAAAATCACCATTTCTATGAATGAGGTATGTCTTTCTTTAACATGTTGACAGGAACGATATAGAAATTTTCAAATGACCTAAAGAACAGTACCCAAACAAATGGTCTGGAAACGCATCACCTCTATCTTATAAGGAGGTGATATCTCCTTCATTTGAATAAAGGGGTATGGACCTCTCCGTCTGACAGAGTGAGTGTTTCACTTTGCCCGTATCGAGACGATTCTGTCTCTGTGTATGAGGAATGATAACAGCAATTAACATTGACATTTTCTGGTATTCATGTTTTGGGGCTATACAGATTATAAACAAGCCTATTCTGAAAAGTAATGAGTCAATATGTATGCCTCATAGGGCAGTCGACTTGAGTGAATGGAGAACGGAGATATATACACCATTGGATAAAGGACGACATACAGAGACAAAGCCAGTGACATAGGCGGAGTTAAAGGCACAATGACAGAGACTGAAAGAAATATGATATAGAAAGGGTAAGACTATAAAAGAGACATGGGAAGAGCTTTAAATAAACATTTAAGGGGAATGTAAGAAAAGAGATGATAGAGAAAATGAAAAGGACAAATAGAGAAGGAAGGAAAATGAGAGAGAGAAAGAGAGAGAGAGAGAGAGAGAAAGAGAGAGAGGGATAGAGAGAGAGAGAGAGAGAGAGAGAGAGAGAGAGACAGAGAGAGAGAGAGAGAGAGAGAGAGAGAGACAGACAGACAGAGAGAGAGAGAGAGAGACAGACAGACAGACAGAGAGAGAGAGAGAGAGAGACAGAGAGAGACAGAGAGACAGAGAGACAGAGAGAGAGAGAGAGAGACAGAGAGAGAGAGAGAGAGAGAGAGAGAGAGACAGAGAGAGAGAGAGAGAGAGAGAGAGAGAGAGAGAGAGAGAGAGAGAGAGAGAGAGAGACAGAGAGAGAGACAGAGAGAGAGACAGAGAGAGAGACAGAGAGAGAGAGAGAGACGAGACAGAGAGAGAGACAGAGAGAGAGACAGAGAGAGAGACACAGAGAGACAGAGACAGAGACAGAGACAGACAGAGACAGAGACAGAGACAGAAACAGAGACAGAAACAGAGACAGAGACAGAGACAGAGAGACAGAGACAGAGAGACAGAGACAGAGAGAGACAGAGACAGAGAGACAGAGATACTTGGATAAAGGCATTAGCAGAGTGAAGGGATAGGTAGGGACACAGGACCTGAGTCTCATAGACCGACGGACACATTTATGTAGAGAACAAGAGGGACAGCTAGAACTAGACAAAGACAGAAGGACAAATAAAACAAAGCTGTCATCGAGACATACACATAAATGCTGCATAGAATGGGGAATAGAAAGGATATACCATCGGGGAAAATTTGCCAGTGGCCAACAGCTGTTGCAAGCGCAATTCATTCGAGCGAAACAACAATAACAAATCGTGATTAATCCTTACCCATCAGAATAGTCCCAAACAGATTAGCATGATAACACAAACACATCATGCGAGCAATGTGTAGGTTTTGTCATAATGGTATATTCTCGAATGTATGCCAAAGATTTATAGCTGACATGATATGGCATTGAAATTCCCATATGACTTGAGTTAGTTTAAACCAATCACAGGGATTGTCTGTAGTTTAAATAAGGTCCATATTTCTTTATTGAGACTTTTCCACATTATCCAAACGGACCATATGCGTTTGACATAATAATAATTATGGTAACATAAAAACGGTTTAAACGAAACTAGAAGAATCGCAGACGGTGGCTTAATCAATAGGAGAAAAGAAACATAAAAACAATTACCATGAAAACTGCGAAGAATCCAAGCGTCTAAAGGATAGTCCGATCTTGATTGTGTTTTTCCACCGTTTATGATTATGAACTAGAAATAATCACACGTTCACTTGAACACCAGCACACGTTCGAAATCACCATCACTCGTGTTCATTGAAAATCTCAAGGGGGGACGTGTTATCGATTCACTCGCGGCGAATTCCACAAATATTCACGCGATTCCGTTGACACACAAAGGGAAGAGTTGACATTGTGAGGCGGCCCTCCCTCTCATCTTCAGTCGTCTGCAACAAATCTCGTAAAATCTCGTGTCATATTTCCGATACTACATAGTAGTTGTAGGAAAGCGTCTGGATGACCCAGTACCTGGTTCTACCGAGCCGAGACGGAAAAATCCGATAAATTTGACGGGCTCTATCAATAAATGATAAATCTAATGTAATAATGCAAATAGTATTCTCCAGACTAATCTCCGATCACCGATAACGAGAGTTGGTTTCTATAAATAATATTCAATGAAAATTAGATTTATTCTTTTATTTTGTTATCCGTTTTTTTATTCAACGCACGAACTAGTTTAGCCTTAACACATACGGCTTAACGGTTTAATTCATCCGCTGTAAAAGAAATCCGCTTCTCCCATCGGTGCCTAAACAAGTATGCTTCCAGTGCGCGCCTCAGTGATCACAACACTATTCAGCGAATCCGATTGAGTGAACATGACGGCTTCTATGCAAAACGCCACTCCGTGCACATGTGGCGAGTAACATACTCGATTAGTACTGTCTCCCTAAACATCGGAATATATTCCCTTCTCCAGCATCCGCTAATCGAGTACGATGGGAAAGCGGAGAGGGGGGGGGGTGTCGTTCGTTTGGAAAAAAAAAACAATACGGGGTCCAATAAAGGGAATTAAGCATGAAGGCTTGGGTGATAAAAAGCGATTGGTTTGTTGGTTATGGAAGGTTTAGGGGGACGAGAGTACTTTTGATTTGTCTACATACTCAACCGTTTGTCCACTTTCATTAAAGGTGCTTTGTTCAAAGATTGCAAGTTAAGAATTAGTTTCTTCAAAACTGCATAACACCTGTACTGTTATATAATACGCATTGTAGAATTTAATAATTGTAAGCAAGAATTGGAGTTTTTTTTATCGTTAAATTATGTAAACAGTGAATTAACATGTATTCTAATCAAAAAGCGTGACATTGCTTTTGTGGTCCACCGCAAATAAACTGTACATACCTAGATATATATTGACGCTTCTTCAATTAATTATAACTTCAATAGTTACTTCTGACTGCATATAAAACAACATTACAAAAACTGTTTTGTTTATACAACATTTAATTTTGTCTTTCAAGGTTTTTTCTCCTGTAATCACAGATATTTAACACGGTTACTTTTTGCGTTTCATAGGAAGTAACAACACAGGAAAAGCAATATGGTGACTTCCATCGTAGAAATGCGTGATATGATTTCAAAGATATTGTTTTCATTATTGTTCAGTTTTTCTTACTATTGCGCTGTGACTGAGTCAAACTTGAAAGCAACTGCAGCTGTCATGTAATATGTATATTAAATTTCCTTTTAAGATATTTGGTCGAACCCCATTTTACCAGGCACAACTGCTCGAAAAGAACCAGTCCACTGCGTTTTACAATCGTTTCCTAATTTAATTACGTTCACAAATGAGTCAATTATAAGTTGGCTCTCAAATGCTTTCTTACGAGTTTTATATCAGTAAAATTGATTTGAGACTATGTTACCTTATATTATGTTGAGAGTATCTGAAATCAAAGAAAGCCTTTATGTACAGGTTTTTTTGTTCTTTAAAAATACATTCAGACGAATACGTCATAACATCTCAGATATAATGACAAATGACAGAGTCTGGCTAAATTCTCGATATGGCTTTAACAGGACTAAAGATGTAAAATACACGTCATGTTGAGATTATAGGCTCCACAAAAGCCTGATTTAGATATCAAAGAATAAAGCAAGACAAAGGAGACTTTTTAAAGCAATGGGTGTCTTTTCAAGTTTTGTACTTAAAAGAAAAGCACCCAGACTCCCACATCCCAGTTAATGTGTTCACTAATTTAAAGGCTCATGAAAGGAGACTAATGAATTATCAAGTTATATCATTTGATAAACTTTTGGTCAGTTTCAAATAGTTATCACACCAAAAAGAACGACATCAGCATAACTTAAATGTGAAAGCCAACGAGAAATGGCCCAGATTAGCCAGTTTTTATAATTCAGATTGCCTGATTTTTCACCTTTGACCTGATCACGTGATACACACATTTTTTAACCGAACAATCAGAATTCGTTATTTTAGTTATTTTAAATATGTTAACAATCATGTTGTTGATAAACATGATTAAATTGGAGATAATTAAGGCCTTATGTATCAATAAACTATCTATTTCAAGCACAACATAATATATGTTAAAGGGGTTCACTAAATAGGGTCTCACAGCATTCAACGATTAATTTCTATGACTTTCATGAATATAATAAAATAATTCCATATGTTTTTCAGTAATTTATTTGTACCCATATCCTTTCGTGTGCCTTTAAGAGGTAGACGACCTGTGGTGGTAGACGTCTGCCCCTGATACCTCCTGATAGGGTCCAATCCCCGTTTTAGTAGCAACGAGGTGATAATGCCGGGACTAACCCAAACGTCGGTGTTTGTACTAGTTATGAATCCAGGAAGCAGACTCGAGAGTGATTGGATCAAGGAGTAAGCTCTTGAATTTGTAAATTAAATAACTTTGAATTCTACGGATAAAAACACATACCTACACACACGCATTCATCAACGCAATATGCACATATATACGGGTGTGTATATATAATATGGATACATTTATTATATGTATATAAATGTGTACTCCTATTTAGGAATAAAACACAATTTATGAAACATTTTTCGTATATTTGAATGACTGCACATTACGCTTGTTTCACAACAATGATGTGATTTACTTTGTGCCTTATTGATAAGTGTAATGGGGTTTTATATCATAGAAAACTAGTACAATATAAGGTTTTCGCTACTTCAGATTGAAATGATTAAATGAAATTCAGTTTCACTTACACACAAAAGCTTAACAAAAAAGAAACAAAAAACAGAAAAGAACATGGGCGTGAACAGCGTAACACTTCGCTTAATTCATCCACTTTGTTTTCAAGTTCGCAAAAAAACTAACACGTGCACTTGAATCGTTAACAGGAAATAAACTGTCGGCGTTCGTACAAATATACTTGCGCATTCATTTCATAATTTCATCATTTATTTGAGTACATATCCCAACTTTCAAAACCTTTCGAAGCTAAATTCCTACGCAAATCACTACGCATGCTTTTAAATTACAAATCTCCATATTTCGTCATTTTGGAAAGTAGCGAAGGCGGAAATAAGATAGGAGGATAGGAAGGAAAACAGATGTTATTTAAAACCATTAAAATTTATTAGAAAACTACCGTTCTGGCAGGCAACCCAGTTTTCAGTGTGAATCAAACAGGTTTTATGTAATTATCTCATTACACGAAAACACATGCCCAGCCCTTTAATGTGTCGGTGAGTCGATACGCTCGGCTTGAAGGGGAATTAAAATTCAATAAAACACGCACACCTGTTTCTTCTTTTCTATGTACCCAGGGGTGTTCCCCAGTGAGTCATAGTTTCTTGAAAAGATGGGGGGGGGGAAGTTGGAACTCTTTTGGGAACTTGAAAGATTTATACCTAAGGGGTTGGAACTTGGAACTCTTTTGGGAACCAGGAAGCTTTATACTTAAGGGGCTGGAACTTGGAACTCTTTTGGGAACCAGGAAGCTTTATACTTAAGGGGCTGGAACTTGGAACGCTTTTGGGAACCAGGAAGCTTTATACCTAAGGGGCTGGCATTTGGAATTCTTTTGGGAACCAGGAAGCTATATACCTAAGAGGCTGGAACTTGGAACTCTTTTGGGAACCAGGAAGCTTTATACCTAAGGGGCTGGAACTTGGAACTCTTTTGGGAACAAGGAAACTTTATACCTAAGAGGCTGGAACTTGGAACTCTTTTGGGAACCAGGAAACTTTATACCTAAGGGATTGGAACTTGGAACTCTTTTGGGAACCAGGAAGCTTTATACTTAAGGGGCTGGAACTTGGAACTCTTTTGGGAACTTGGAAGCTTTATACCTAAGGGGCTGGAACTTGGAACTCTTTTGGGAACTTGGAAGCTTTGTACTTAAGGGGTTGAAACTCAAAACTCTTTTGGGAATGGAACCTGGAATCTTTGTCCTTAAGGGATTGGAACTTGGAAATCTTTTGGGAACCTGGAAGCTTTATACTTAAGGGGCTGGAACTTGGAACTCTTTTGGGAACCAGGAAGCTTTATACCTAAGGGGCTGGAACTTGGAACTCTTTTGGGAACTTGGAAGCTTTGTACTTAAGGGGTTGAAACTCAAAACTCTTTTGGGAATGGAACCTGGAATCTTTGTCCTTAAGGGATTGGAACTTGGAAATCTTTTGGGAACCTGGAAGCTTTGTACTTAAGGGGTTGGAACTTGGAACTCTTTTAGGAACTTGGAAGCTTTGTACTTAAGGGGTTGGAACTTGGAACACTTTTGGGAACCTGGAAGCTTCATACTTAAGAGATTGGAACTTGGAACTGTTTTGGGAACTTGGAAGCTTTGTACTTAAGGGGTTGGAACTTGGAACTCTTTTAGGAACCTGGAAGCTTTGTACTTAATGGGTTTGAACTTGCAACTCTTTTGGGAACTTGGGAGCTGTGAACTTAAGGGGTTGGAATTTGGAACTCTTTTAGGAACTTGGAAGCTTTGTTAATAAAGGGTTGAAACTTTGAACTATTTTTGGAACTTGGAAGCTTTTTACTTAAGGGGCTGGAACTTGGAACTATTTTTGGAACTTGGAAGCTTTTTACTTAAGGGATTGGAACTTGGAACTCTTTTTGGAACCTGGAAGCTTTGTACCTAATATTGCGCGTTGTTAAACGCACCTTTTTTGTTTAAAACCTTTCCTTTTTTCCAGATGCTAAACCTTTTTGAAAGATGTTTTTTGTTGATGATCGACGTTGCATTGTTGTTGTTGTTGTTGTTGTCATTATTGTTATTTATTGCTATCATTATTGCTATTTTTATTGTTGTTTATGTTGTTGTTATTATTTCTGTTGGTGTTACTGTTGGTGTTGTTGTGGTTGTTGTTGTTGTTGCTGCTGCTGCTGGTGTTTTTGATGTTACCTTTGTTATTGTTGTTGATGCTGTTGTTGATTAACTCTGATATGCTATTTAACGTTGCTTTGCTTTGTCACCAACAAGTCGTCACTTTGGATACCCATATATACGTCTCATCCATTTACAATCAAATTACGACATCCTTTACGGATCCGCTGGACATACTCTTTCCCTTGATCAGAACAGTCCTACGTACATCCCTTAAAAAGGGCCAAATCTGGCCCTCTCTGTACAGTTACAGTCATGAGTACATTATAACATCCTCATGTGACAATGGCCGAATCTTCAAGACGCGCTGCTGCTGCATTCCCACGCAAGGACAATTGATCGTTGACGAACGATGAATAAATCAACTCGCACCGACTTCATTAAACGCCCGAAATGATATTGACCGATAGGGGCTTCACGTCATAAATCGATGTAAAATTCTGTCTATTCTGATGTTCTATACTGGTTATCATGAATGGAATAGAATAATATAATTTTAATGACCTTTACGTACAAACATCTCGTCAAGCAAATAAATACATTTGAATATAAACATCATGTACTATGGTTATCCAAAAATCTGTTACAATATAGATAATTGCTGGATCTCCAACCTGCAACCATGTGTTCCTGGGTTTGCACCCCACCGACACGTCTGGTTTCTAGGAAATGGCCTTTGGCAAATGACTTTAGAACCGTAGCCTAGAACTGTGGATCCAAGAAAGCCATCACATTACTGAAAAAAATGTTGATACGACGTTTATATAACATAACACACCACCATGTTAATCCTAGCCCGTCGCTCTATACCAAGAGGCCTTAGTGGCCAAGTGGGAAGAGTACATATCTTAAAGTTTTGTTTGATTTTGGATCATTGAAATTCTTTCGACGGAGTTCTACGGTCTTTCTCGGTATACATTGATCGGGGCCGGAACTCTTCGGTTTAATGCGAATAGTTTCGGCCCTGTCCGATGTATACCGAGAACGACCGAAGTCTTCCGATGAGAGAACGAATCTCAAAATTGCGGATGATGGATTTTCTACCTTAAAGGATATAGTCAGTTTAACTCATCATCAATTTCCATTGTCTTAATAGACATGAACCCGATGCCTTATTCCCATCCTTGATGTTAGTTTTATTATATATATGTTATAAAGGAATATTTCTAGGGAAGGTCTGATAATCAGATCTTCCCTACTGTTTTAGATATACTTCTTAACCTATTAAGGAATCTGGAAATCAAAATAAAATGTTGAAATAACACATTTTTCTTTTGCTTACGGGGCTATTCTCAGGGTATTGTTTGGTTAATTTTTTTTTCGAGCTTGTAATAATATGAGATTAAGGACCTTGATATTTGATAATTAGTACACATGTAGAAATAGCTAGATAGTAGCCATCCTCATATCCTTAATAAACCAATACTTAGGTATGACGGGTCTGTTTATGTTCGAACTTGTCACATGGTTTATGTTATAAGGTTTAAATATTTGAAAAATCGTTGGTTTGATTATCAAATTGCAGAAATAAACAGTTGTACATGCATATATGTAATTCCTTATACTAACTCCTGATACCTTAATAAATATTTGATAATTCAGTAAACGGGTCTTTTCTCTAATCTTATTCGAGCTTTCTATATTGTGCGCAAGGAAGCGTTGGTTCCTGAATACGCGTCTATTGCATGTTTAACAATTTGCTCACATAGGCAAACATATAGATACAAACTCTTAGGCACGACCTTTAAGAAAGCTGTAGGCGGACCTATTTATACTCAAAGTTTGTCACAGCTTGCGATAAAAGGATGGTACTTCATAGAAATGTCGTATGCCTTTGATATACCAATTTGGATGTATTTGAACATATTAACATGCGTGTATAGAAAGCCATACTCCTATTACACCGTGTCTCGACAGACTTGGAAAGTAACAAATCATCTTTTTGGACATACTGTCTAACTTGTGTTAAGCAGCCACCCTTTTAAGCAGCCAATCTGCCTTAAACAGCCACTACAGAAAGTCCCATTGTTAGATTTATAGTGTAAATCAATTTGTGTTAAGCAGCCAACCTGTCTTAAACAGCCAATTTTACTCTGTCCCATCGGCTGGCCTCTTAACACAAGTTTGACTGTACACATATAAATAACGAATCCTTCATTTTAACGTATGCACATACTCATATAGAGAATACCCCTAACACCTTTTACAGAGCCCTTCCCTTATTAATACAGAGTATTGTTTGAATCAAACCCTTAGACGAAAGGGTTGGAACATCACATACTCCTCCATTTGGACATATGGACATATGTACATGTATATAAGTATAGGAAAGGCATTTCTTGACATGTTTTACACATGTGCATAGCTCCTCGACTACCAAAACGGCTTACTATCTGAATACAAACCATATATCGAAAAGGTTGGAAAATAACAAAATAGCATCTGCTCCTTTCGTTAACAATGCATGTACAAATATACAAGCCGAAAAATGCCCCCTTCAAAACACCCTAAAGCAAACTCTACTCATACCAAACACATTGTTAAGTCTCATCCGGACCAAACCAACAAAGCGATAACCAGACACTCCGTTTAACCCTTTCCCAAACGACAACTTTTCGACTGTCCCAAAATGAAAGAGTTCACAGACAACATCTCAAAATTTGATTAAATTTGAAAAATAATCTTCAGATAGAGCAGAAAACATTGTGGGAAAAAGAGAAATTGCTCGTCACGAGCAATTTCTCCTTTTCCCACAATGTTTTCCAGAGTCGTCTGCTACAAAGTGGTTAATTAAGCAATTCATAATAGCACGCCACCATAATTTGTACTGCTAATGTCGCGGTAAGCAACAGGTCGCCATGGTAACGGTTCTCTGATTTGTCACAAGCCAGTACACTGTCATTCGTTTTTCTCGGATTTGAGAATTAATACGATTTGCCCCCCCCCCATTTTATATGAACTGAAACGCGATCGATCCACGCCTTGTTAGAGTCTATTTTCGGAGCGATATGGCCTTAAAATAGATTCCTGTCTTTTCAATTTAGAGTATTTTCCGCCAAAATGAAAATCACGGTTATGATTAAGGTAGCGGCGTGTAAAGATACTCTAACGGAAAAGAAGATTCATCGAGTTTGACAAACCGAAATGCTGTCTGTTCTGTCTGTCTGTTCTGTCTGTCGTTGAAAACAGCAAAAGGATATTCGTATATCTGGGATTTTCAGAGTTTCTATCAAAATTCGAAGTTATGTTATTAAAAGGAGATACGTAAGGTATATTCTCTTTCAAAGAGCAGGTGTTGAGCGTCTTTTGGTAAGACACTTCAGAAACCTAGCCTTAAACTCATGGATGGCAAAATCAATTGCCGTATTGCCCAGCTCGTCCTAAAGCCTAAAAGGATAAGTGTTTTGTACTGAATTCTACAATATATTCGGACGTACACGTGTCGAAAAGGATATGGCATCCATAGACAATTAAATCTAAATCGGATTTCGCCAAACCTATATAACTGGTGAATCCAGGGAAGCTGTACTTAATCTGAAAATTGTTGACTCGACGTTTAACCCGAAATAAACAAAAGATATTTGTACATACTTTCCTGTTTCAAACAGAAAACCCACCATTTCCGATATTTTGATTCAGACAATATGGTCTAAAAGTAGGAAATGGTCAGCCCTTCGAATTTATATTCCATATTTCTTACATTTCTTTAAAACAATTGGGGTCTTGCATGTCCAATATTCTGGGAAACCTCTCCTTAATGCAATTTACTAATCATTATTGTACGACAGGAACGAAACTAAGTTGCTCCGTGTTTAAGGTGTTGATGGACTTTAACACGGGTTCGATCCCCACCGATACCGCTAGTTTAACAGAAGTGTTTATTGGCAGGATACTTCAGAGCCAAAGCCTGGCACAGATAAATCCAAGGAAGTCTACATTATTATGGAAACGTTGTTGACTCGGCGTTAAAACACCTTATTTAAGACGTATGAGGTAGTTGGTGACTTTCCAATTTTCTCATCTGTGAAATTGCACCTTTAAAACAATATAAATCGCAGAGTTGCTTTTGATTACTTCGTGTATCCCAACAAAATCCAAAGCGTATGTCGCAGTCGTAACGACACCTGTAGTAACGATATGCCAGACAGAAATATTTATCAATATTTGATTAGAATAATTTTCATACAGGATAAGAATATAAACATCGGATTTTCAGCAATAGTGTTTTTAAATTGGTTGGATTTATGGGTTTAACTCCGTTTTCAACGGTGTGGCAGTCATATCGCGGCGGTACATGTAGGTAGTGCCACCCCCACCCCCCCTGCAAGTCTTCACCAGTACAGTACCATGTTTTTCTTTTGCCGATGACATCTTTCCCACAATAACATAATCAATCAGTTGTAATGGCATAGTCTATGGGTTATAGGCCTGAAAGCCGAAATACAATGTCCGATCTGAGTATGTGAGATACAGATAAACCATGTTGCGTTGACTTCATAGAATGCTTGATAATCTCGTGTACTGGCCGTTGGCCTACAGATCAAAATACAATATACAATCTAAATATCCAAGAGCCAGATAAATAATGTCGAATTCAGAGTTGGAGAAAATATAAGCTGAGCCAGCTTTCAAGCACAAGACCCCTTCATTTCAAACAATTGTGAATTCAAACAGGATTCATCGTATAGATATAAACCAAAATAACGTGTACAAAAAAAAACATGTACAAAGGAATAATTACTGTAATGATTAAAATCCTTCGTCTGATTTTACTAACCACAACGGTGGTGTTTTACACGCTTTTTAGAAGATTCGCTTCTCATTACATATCAATACGCGAAAACATCAAAGAACCAGGGATTTCCTCGAACATAACCACTATATGTTCGCACTTTATTTAGAGGTCAATTATAACAGAAATCACTCGGCCATCTGCGTTGTAATCCACCGGCACATCACAGGAATACCCCGGGGAAATCGGACATCTTTTAATTATCGATCCAAATCGGCAAAGGTCGAGTGGTTTTTGCTTGATTGTGCCTTTTAAAAATAATCTCTCTAAAGCCACTAGCGTTAGTTTTTTTATCTCAGTATTTCTTTCCGTTTCGTTGTTACATGTGCTTATTCAGAGAAGAGAAAACCTGAAAGTTGAAAATAAAATGTGATGGAAACGATATATCTTATATTGAAAAAAAAAAGGATTCAAAATCAATCTTCGGTGCGTATCAAGCAAGAATACAGCTGCTGTGTAGTTTTGAAGAAATGTATTTTCAACTCTCAAATTTCCTCACATTTGTGAACACGCACCTTTAAATGATCAGAAGTGTTATGTTTCTTGGATATGTAAACTATGCATAGATGCGAATTGGATAAGAGTATGGTCTCTAACTAATGGTTAAATTGATACCTGATTCGACACTTATAATATGATTAAGTTTCCCCTGAACATAGGCGTAGGAGCGTTTTCAACATTGGGGGCAACTTCAGATGAGGACCGGTCTAAAAATAAATGTTCCTAAACTTTCTCGTGACTAATCATGCGTCTACAAATTCAATATCATTGAATGAATTAAAAGAAAGCGTATGTAATTGTGTATCTTAGTTAAGACAAAATAACCAAAAGAAAAAGAAAATAGGATAGGCCAACACTCGATCTCACGCGGAAAGCATATTGTACTAAAACAAACTAAAAGTGACAGCCACCATGCTGTCGTGCAGCCGCCACTTCAACTACACTTCCGAATAAAAAATGACTATATTTAAATACAATATAGAGTCTGACTGCTTAGAGTACGTTTTGCATCACTGTTTTCGTTAGTCGAAACTACTTTCCGTGAGCTGAGATTTCATTGGATAAACCCGATGTATTTAGATTGCCATTTGCGATGATGACGTTAAAATGTTTTGGTTATTGTTCGTAATAAAAGGCGAATTGGTATTAAATAAAGCACAAAATACACTTTTATATTAATTTTGCTGTTAAATTCCATTTCTTTCATTTTTTCTTTCCAAAAATCTTCATCTTCCATTGTGAATATTGGGGGGGGCCAAAGTATACTCTGGCCCCCCCAGTCTGGATATTGGGGGGGGGCCGGGCCCCCCCCCCCCTGGCCCCCCTGGCTCCTACGCCTATGCTGAAGCATATTTTTAACATGACATAGCTTTAAACAGATCATCCCTCTAAGACATAATGTACAGTGAGTAAAACATTAATCCGGACATCAAACCTTCCCTCTTAGCTCTCGTCTGTCATAATGTCTCGCGACTCGTTCCAAAATCTCGCGGGACTGACACTTGGATTGTTCGAACACAATTACGCCTGATTTCGTATGCGAAAAGTAGTTCCAGTAGATTAACCTTATCACCGATGTTGCCTGTGTATTCATGAGCGAGGTCATTCGGAAAACCTTGTCATCAGACGTCTGAGTATTGTGCAACCAAGGGAGGTTGTATTTCTGATGATTATTTGTGGACACTGTGTGTTTAATGTTTGCCTCCAATATTTATTTGTAAGATACGTTTTATGCGTTCAAACCAATCCATACCTTCGTAGAGTACGAACATCCTTCAATTGATCAAACGAAGCAAAAGGAACAACCGCGCTAGAAACCCAACAAAGCTAGTAAAATGCGATATCTCCATTCGTTCAGTGATACATTACAAGATGAGGGTAATAGAAGCAAATGCAAAAAAGGATCCTTATGTATGGATAAAGATGCGCATTAGTATTGGGTAACACGCAACTGTTCAGTTATCATGCCTGTTTGCATTACCGTGTATTGATCTATCCAAATATGCGTTTAAATAAGTAGTGGAATAAGAAACGAACACTCCCGTGTACACGTTAGACAAAGAATAAGTCATATGTACACATATATGCTGCGATGTGCAGGTACATGTATGCGCAGGTACATGTATGCGCTATGAGACCTTGATTTGTTTGTATATTTTTTTTATTTCTAATGTAATGACAATGAACCTTTGTAAGTTTACGTCTCAATAAATTATTCGTATTCGTATTCACTTAAAACTTAAGTTCAATGTACGATGAAAATAAAATACTGAAATCCTATGACTCCAATCCTGTCAGTGAAGTGTGAAACCTTACACTATGTACGTCATTATTAATTGAATATGATTGATTTTGTATTCACACTATATCTTCATGCGATGTATATATATTAACTCGATAAGTCAGTAATGCCAGCAACTGTACAATTATTTACTGGTGGTTATACGTTCATTTTGTATTAGCCAATGGCTAGTCAAAGGACGGGACCTCGGTTGAAGTCTCATCCAAAGGACTAGTAATGCGGGAAATACTAGAAAGTATCTTTTGAATTTCCAGCGACAAGACCCGGGATCGAACCCGGGAACCCTGGACTATGAGTCAAGCGTTTAACCACAAGACACATACTTTTTATTTTGTTGCAAATTTAATTGCAGTATCACTTTGTGTGACTTTTTCTGTTCACCACTTTCCAACGAATAAACTATTGCCACCAAAAGCACTCTGCTTTAACTGATATTAAATAGAAATCAATGTGACAAAAAGTATGGCTTATTTAATGTTAGGACCCATCTTATTCTGTCTACACAGTTGATTCATGAGACTTTTAAAAAAGAAGCGTAAGACTGGCGTGTTGATTTTTTTAAATTGCTCTATTGTTTCACAATATAACACATCATACTTGACAAAAAGTTGACGAAATAGAACAAATACAACAATAAGGCGAAAGAGAAGAAATACAGAGAAAGTGGAGGGAGGGGATAAAGACATGTGAATGGTTTACACTGCATCAACATTTACGAGGTGTTGAATGACGAATTGAAGGATTCAGATTTGTTTACGTTTTTCTTACAGCATGTTGTCAAAGATGTACCGCGTTTTCTTGGTCCATATGTTTACCGTATATTCGGTTTTGCCGCCAGCTGATCGTTCAACATTTATAAACATTATTTTAACGAGGGTTGTTCGTGTATCTACCTGAATCAACACTATTGTTACTCCAGTGTGTGTTTCAGATTATAGAATCGATTTGTTTGGTTAATGCGATTTCCGATTCAGTCTGTGAATAAATTGACTTCTACAAAACTAATTTCAAACTTAGCTGATATTTTGAATGGAACACACCGATCGCAAAAGTGCTTTTCTTCATTCAAAAAATATTTGTTTGTTGGTTGGTTTGTTGGTTGGTTGAATTGCTAGTTGGCTTGCTGGCTAGCTGGTTGGATTGTTGATTTGTTGGTTGATTTGTTGGTTGGTTGGTTGGCTTGTTAGTTGCTTGATTATTGGTTTATCTGTTGGTTGGCTGGTTGGTTGGTTGGTTTGTTGGTTGGCTGTTGATTGGTTGGTTTGTTGGTTGGCTGTTGATTGGTTGGTTTGTTGGTTGGCTGTTGATTGGTTGGTTTGTTGGTTGGCTGTTGATTGGTTGGTTGGTTGCTTGATTATTGGTTTGTTTGTTGGTTGGTTGGTTGATTTATTGGTTTGTTTGTTGGTTGGCTGTTGATTGGTTCCTTGGTTGATTGACTAGTTGGTTCGTTCGTTGTTTAGTTGGTAGGTAGATAGGTTGTTAGTTTGTTTGATTGGTTGTTTAGCTGTATGGTTTGTTGGTTGAATGGTTGGTTGAGTGGAGGGTTGGTTGATTTGCTGGTCGGTAACGAACAATTTCCCCTTTTCCCACAATGTTTTCTACCCTATCAGAAGATTATTTTTCAATTTCATCACATTTTGAAATGTCGTCTGCAAACTCTCTCTATTTGGGACAGTCGAAAATTGGCGTTAGGTAAAGGGTTAACCAAACATCCAGACGATTCAACCCTGATTCAAACACATGTAAGTCCTCGTTGCACTGTTGGTAATACATAGATACCTTCGTCATTAGACTTAATCAAATGTCACACTTAGAAGGCGATGCACGCAATACCTAGTAATTGACTTGAATCTATGTTAGCAGGTGAATTGATTGTTTTAACGACTAACTGATTTACATTTTGCATGTCACCAGGCAACGCAGAGCTTTTCCAGTTGGATCCAGATAATAAATGGAACCAGAAAAAGGTTGGAACCAGAAAAAATGGTAGACTCTTGTGTGATTTTCGGAATGCCGGTTAATCTACCCGGCTTCACAAGTCCTTTTCAGTTGTTGAGTTCTCGATCTTCCTGCACCATCTATGAGCCAGGGATTGCAATATGATAATCAAAGCGCTGAAAGCACTGAAGGACTAAGGTGCGTTTAAAGCAAGATGATTAAGGATACATCTGAAAAGGTCTTTGATGCTCCTTTTACCACCATTACTATAATTATTATTTCTGTGAACAGAGACTGAACGATAGTCTTTTTTCCAAACATGTGGACATTTTACGTGGAGAAATAACCCAGATCACCTGGTTCCATAATTAAGATTGCCTGATTATTCACATCTGACATGGTCACGTGATACACAATTTTTAAACAGACCCATCAGAAATTGTTATTTCAAATATGTAAATAAACATGTTGTTGATAAACATGATTGAATTGGAGACAACTATACTTCAAGAACAAAATAACTTATGTTAAAGGACTTTATTTGATAGGATATCACAGCATTCATGAATTAATGTTCATGACTTTCATGAATACAATAAAAGACCTCCATATTTGTTTTTCAGTAATTCATTTGAAATCATGTCCTTTCATGTGCCTTCAATATGTATGGTCTGTACATACATTACCACGTATACGAAGTTACTTTCAAACAATTCTTTTACAGTAAGTGCAACAAATATAGCATTATTTGCACAATGTCAAACAACCTATAACATCAGTAGAATTTCACCTGATCAAATTGATATCAGTTACGAATAGAATAATTGGAACTGAAACGAGTTTTGATCATTAACTTTGAATTAAACAAAACCAAATCTGTCGTAATTATCCAATGCTAAACGACGTTTAACGTTGGCGAGTATATCGATGGTTCTTTCTTTATATAAACAGTAGGGGTACTGCACGGACACCTTAAAAGGGAGATAAATATAATAAGCATTAATATATGTACAAACATAGTTATCTCCCATGAAAATGTTGTTTTTTTCTAAATGAACTAATCCTGCAGCTGTATCTGATATTGGAGATCAATAAAGCTGTAACATACCAAGTAAAGATGATATGGAGTTTAATGTCAAATCTTAACACGCTTAGTAAGAAATATAAAGCGATTCATGAACGAATGAGAAAGATAAAAACAATCGCTCATAGTTAAGACAAATTGCTGAATGGACTGTAAAGAAAGTTTGAAGTGATATTTACATAATAGATAAAAGCGACCTCATGTAGTTGAAAAAAAAACTACGTGGTGAGTATAGAAAAAACTTAATAGTGATAAGCGCATGATAAATCAAAACGAACTCTTGTTGTTAAAAAAGTGTTAATTGCTCGGTTGAGAAGCTACAGATTGCTATATACAAAAGAAACAATAGCATCATCGTGTAATTATTGGTGCATTCTGTGTTAAAAACATATAGCTGTGGTAGATACAATAAAGATAAAATTAACCTCTATTAAAAAGAAAAGAAAAAGACAAAAAGATTCTCATTGTATTGATCAATAGCATGGCTTAAAGCATGTCAAATGTGCAAAAAAAGCAATCTTTATCGAGGGTTCAATGCAATGCTATAGTAAGTGCTTCATAAACATGAAGCACTCACTATAGTATTGCACTGAACCCTCGATATGATTAACAAAGAAAATTAAATGTCCATACCCCGTTATAAAATTGAAATATTACATTCAGAATAGTCATCCGGAATTTCTGCCCATTAATAACATGGAAGAGGACGTTGCTCAGCAAGACGGATTCACCACAATTCAACAAAGAAACCAGAATACCATCTCCAGTTAAGCTCCAAATCAATGTCTTCAATTCCTAATCTCACAGATGAATCCATACTCTATATTACAGCGGCTGTTTTGCGCATTATACTCATAATACGACGCGAGCTGAGCGCAAAGTTCGCCATCAGTATGCTCGGTAATGATGTACAAAGGAACCTGGTGGCCGTCCGTAGTGTACCAATCTAATCCTGCGTCGTGGGCATCGAACCAGTAAGCTACGTGTGTGTTTTCTGAAAGGACATTAACGTTACCTGTTACTGTTAATTAAATGTGAATACTGTTGATTAAAGGTGAATTAACTTTTAAAAAAGGCAACCTTCTAATCAGACGTTTCGTGTTTCTATGTTGATATGTTTTGGTTATATATTGTAGTAAGCATTACTATTTGTAAAATATGTTCCTTGTATGTATGTATATTTATGTGTACATGTATTTGTTTGCATGACGAGATGTGTTTGTGCGTATAGGTCATTAAAATTCTGTCCTATTCTATTCTTGTTCACGCACGGCACGGCCTGCATGCATGCCGAAACAAAATGTCGTTGAAACGAAAAACAAAACGTTAATTACATGTGTATGGCGATAGCATAACCACGCCTTATGAGGAGAGGGAGGAATAGAACATAACACATAATGTAAACTAAAATGTTCTTTCACCATTTGTTCTTTCTAGTACTAGTATCCAGCTTTTATGTACACTCGTATACATCCATATCTAGCTCTTCTCCTTGCTTCGATGGCATAAAAATGGCTTTATATAAAGTAAATGATGCGACGGGATTCAGGTGTTTCATACAGAGCATGTGAATCACGGGCTTCAACAAATTCCAACGTGTATTGTTCACCAACATTCACCGTCTGTTGACCTGCCTGATGAGCATGAATTATACGCTATACTGAGTATATAGAAATATCCTCGGAGCCTTCCGTAATGTTCGACAACGTGGTTCGTCCATGTACATTATTTGATAAATGCTACCAAGCTTACCTGTTGATTTGTAATCCTTATAGCTCTATTGTTTATCGACTGTGTTCGGAAGACTGTCAAGTATTGAATAAACCGCTCCATCATTATTCATGCATAGAGGGCAACAGACGGTGAATGTTGGTGAACTATACAATTAAAGCAATGCATGTCTTTAAGGAGCTAATAACTTTAAAGATATAATAATTAATGTTGCTCCGTCTATTATGGTAGGGCAGGATGGCACAAACCAACCTGCTCCGTTCAAGTTCAGCACCATTGTGGTGCGACAAAGCGTTCACCAGCCTTTAGAGGGTTATATCTGCTTTGGGTGAAACTGTGTGTCTAGAGAGTCCGATTTAAAAGAATCTTATATATCGCTTAGTTTTGTTTAATTAATTTGAGTAACCATGCTTTAGGAATTCATGATATTCCGTAAGTCAGCCGGACAACTATCTCTCGTGCACATTGGTTATGATGGCACGCTTGGGGGCTCCATATCAAGCCTTTAACTTCTCATTCGAGATTACTGCTAAGTTTAAACTGATTTATCTTACATCGATTGTGAAATAAGTTCTTACAACTTCGGGAAATCACTCTCAATTCTGCTTCCTGGATATCAGCGGTACTCGCGCCGATTCGTGTGTGAGGCCCGGCAATTTTCACCTCGCTTATTTTCGAACCCGTGAACCCTCGGTACAAGAACCGACGCTCTACCTCTGCACCACTGTTGCTCAAAGATTATTGCTAAATCTTTATAAAGCAATACTTACCTGTCTTAAAGTTGCATCATAAAAGCTTAAAGGCACATACAAGGAGATGAGTACAAATAAATAACTGAAACAATATATGGAGTTCCTTTATTATGTTCATAAACGTCATGAGAATTAGTTTAGAAATGCATTGAGACCAAATTGAATAAGCTCCTTTAACATAATTTAATTTGTGCTTGAAATATAGTTGTCTCCAATTCAATCATGTTTATCAACAACCTGTTTGTTTACATATTCAAAATAACGAATTCTGATTGTTCGATTCAATTTTGTTTCTATCAACTGTCAAGGTCAGGGGTGAAGAATCACACAATTTGAATTACCAAACTGGCTAATATGGGTTATTTCTCATTGGCTTTCACGTCAAAGTTGTGCTGATGGAGTTTTTTGGTGATAACTATTTGAATCTGACCAAAAGTTTACCAAATAATATAGTTTGATATAGCCTTTATCTCCTTTTAAGTGCCTTTAATTGCGATTCATTTCAAAATAAATTTCCTTACGTAGGAAATATGATCGGTCTTCATACCATTATGCTTTTTAAAGTGTCGATTGTCAAAGAGATGAATAATAGTAATATTTTTCAGACTTCCCGATACTCTGAGAGCCCCAGTAGGAACGAACTAAACGCTTTTATCTTTGTCTATGTAAAGATCTTTCAGACCAAAGATGGTCTCTATCAGACCTCAGGAATTTCAGTCAGTCAAGGGCCTAGGGCCTTCAAAGTTTCGTGAAGTCTGACATTCATACTAACCAGGCTGCATCAATGTCTTACGAAAGAAGTCGTACTTGGCCATTGTTGTTATCTGCACAACTGCTGCACCATGTTGTTTACACAGATACGCCGCTGTGTCGTAGTTCACATTTTCTTTACACAGTCTGTAAATGAATATCATTACTAGAAATTGTTACGTTACCGCCGTACTACCTACCGTATAGCAACAATCAATAAGGACAAGATGTAACATCTGCGTTACTGAGCTTACCTTTTAGCTCAGTGGTTATCGTCTTGGACTCTCGCTCCGGCGTACAGGGACCAAATCCCCACAGCGGACAATAAATCCGTTGTGGATTTGATAAGCCATGCTTTGTTGCGGACATTGTTCGTAAATATAAAGAAGTTTGGCGCATTGGTTAACCTTCAGCGTGTATATATATTCTTACATCCTAACATCCTATGTATAAATGATACTTATTTTTTCTTTCTCACCGAATGGCAAATGCCTAGGTAGTGAGGTTAAACTTAAAACAACGAAGGTAATTTATTGAATAACCCTGATACGTTCAGGTTGACAAATCAGATTGACAAAGCACGAATCAAACTAACCTGTACTCGAAGCTATCAACACCTTCAATATTTCCTTTAACGAAGCTGGTAAATAAACACGTGGTATCATAGGTAATCGTCCAGATACCTGTAGACTGGCATCTAGCCTCGACAAGAGGGCCTTTCTGCGAGTCATAGATAACCTTGCTGCCCTCAGTAATCATGTTACCATATAGCCTACCGCCAATTGGTGTGAAGTCTTCCACACCTACGCACACTGTTGCAAGATACAAGAAGCTATCGGTTCATTGCCAATTACCAAACAATAACAAAGTTTGACGAGTTCGTTGCAGACGACTCTTGAAAGCATTGTGGGAAAAGGAGAAATTGCTCTAAACGAGCAATTTCTCCTTTTCCCACAATGTTTAATGCACTTTCAGAAGATTAACTTTCAGTTCCATCACATTTTAAAATGTCGTCTGCAAGCTCTTTTAATTTGGGACAGGCAAACATTTGGTGTTCGGTAAAGAGTTAAAGTCGGAATGAGATCGAAACAGTAATTACCACGTTACCTATACGGAATCAAATAAACGACTTAAAATGAAATAAAGCGAAAGTCGATACTGACAGATGCACACAGCGAGCACGTGATCTAGGGATGGATACCAAAACTGGCAATCAGAACTACTTGACTTAAAGGCACATAAAAGGAGAAAAGTACAAATATATTACTAAAAAACATACGGAATTCTTCTATTATTTTCATAAAAGTCATGAGAATTAATTTACGGATGCATTGCGACCCTATTAAATAGACTCCTTAGACATAAGTTATTTTGTGCTTGAAATATAGTAGTCTCCAATTCAATCATGTTTATCAACAACATGTTTATTAACATATTAAAAATATCGAATTTTGATTGGTCGGTTCAAACATTTGTGAATCAACTGTCAAGGTCAGGGTTCAAAAATCTGGTTAAACTGGTTAATCCAAGGTTATTTCTTGTTGACTTGACGTTTAAGTTGTGCTGATTGGAATTTTTGGTGATAACTATTCTAATCTGACCAAAAGTTTTCCAATTAATGTAGTTTGATATAGCATTAATCTCCTTTTATGTGCCTTTAAGAAAGCGTTTTCATTGGATAAAACCGATGTGTTCGGATTGCAAAACTGGTACACTGTACCCTGCAATCGTAACAACTCGGGTATTGACGTGAGCGTAGGGTTGAAATATTCCGGGTGAATCGCCCTCGGCTTATAAAATATTTCCTATAAGCGTCCACGTTAAGCACTTCGATATATAAATGGAAGTGTTAAACATCATTTTTGAATCTTTAATTTTGATCGGTAACTCATAGATAAAAGTGGAACTATAAGGTGTGATCTATCCGGAAATTTGATTAGCGATAGGATAAAGCTAAACATATGTTAAAATGTCGTTCTCCCCATAGCATGACAATGGAAACATATATTTATACTATCTGAAATGCTTTTGTGTATATCTTACTTGTTTCACAGTCTGGTCCAGGCGTTCCTTTACTACAAGTATCTGTAAATGGACCTAAAGCCTGGAAAATAAGCAAACACACGTTAGACAATGTTCCATCTCATTTCCTCAAGTGGGATTCATGTTTTAACACATTTACACCTAACTTCACGTTTTTTATATTTTTTGCTGCAGACGACTTCCAAAAAAGAATTGTGACAAAAGTAGAAATTGCATGTCACAAGTAATTTCTCCTTTTGTCACAATGCTTTGTTTCTATCTATTCACATACAACAATAGAAGAACTGAAAGATGTTTCATATGTTTACAAAGCTCTTCTAAAGGCGCATGATTCGAGTTAATACAAGATGTCGTCTGCAGTTGATAGATAGTAAAAGGAGCACACACTTAGTAAAGTAGAACATACTTACTACTAGGTGATTGCATGCTTGAACGGTGTTCAATTCAATTTAATTCAGTATGAAATAGCACAAAGAATACTTATAGCCATAACAAAAATGGTACATATATTTTAATGCATACATAGACAGGAACAGTAGGGAAAGGGTTTTCCAGAATGTTGCATGTGTAGCGTTACTATATGTCATTATCGAGTGAACTCGGACGCATTTTAAACAGAATTAAAACTTACGATAGACGTCAACCAATGGTAAAGGCCAGCTTTACACACTCAACCAATCACGTTATCCGATTACAGTACATATTCTAATCTGTCCAATCCATTAATCCATCACCAAACAATAAAGACATTTGACCAGTTTGTTGCAGACGTCTCTTGAAAACATTGTGAGTAAAGGAAAAAATTGCTCGTAACGGGCAATTTCTCCTTTTCCCACAATATGTTCTGCCCTATCAGAAGATTGTCTTTCAATTTCATGACATTTTGAAATGTCGTCTGCAAACTCTTTTAATTCAGGACAGTCGAACATTTCATGTTTGGTACAGGGTTAAAGTACCACAAGGATGGTTGGGCAGGAGTAAGACCATGATAAGAAATGTTTTGGTACACTGTTGCAAGGTACAAAACAGGATCGGTTAACCCAATACCAAATTGTAACAAAAATGGATCTTTGTTGCAGACGACTCTGGAAAACATTGTGGGGAAAAGGGGAAATTGCTCGTGACGAGCAATTTCTCCTTTTCCCACAATATGTTCTGCCCTATCAGAAGATTGTCTTTCAATTTCATGACATTTTGAAATGTCGTCTGCAAACTCTTTTAATTCAGGACAGTCGAACATTCAATATTTGGTAAATGGTTAAAGTACCACAAGGATGGTATGGCAGGAGTAAGACCATGATAAGAAATATTTTGTAAGCTCTCGAAGACGAATTACCATCTTCCTATATATACGAGTGAGTTATAATTATGTACAAAACGTGGTCTCTAGGTCTTAGAACAATTCTCCGACCTCACAATATAATTCCTGAATTGCCTTTTTGTATCAAAAGTGAACGTTTTGCAAAGTGTGTGACAATCGTGTAATAGGCAGCTGCCATTTTCCGATCTACTGATGTAACTCAAACATTCATACCACCTTGATTTGGATCGACAAGTAAGTGTTAAACGCTTTTTGTTCACATATGTAAGGAAACTTGGATATTAGAATGTCATTTCTTTAAAACAATAAAGCTAATGTTCTGGTTAACATGTTATAGGATTTAATGAGAAGTACCAATTGGATGTAAGAAAGGTTCGTCATGTGCTCGATTCCCGTGTTTAGCAGGTTTCTTATTGCGACATCACTTCACTTAACATTCGACGCGAATTACCATTTTGTGTTCAGAAAGCAGAATCGAATTTTGAGAACTTGTTTCACAGTTGATAGAAAACAAAGTATTACAAAACCAAATTCAAGTGGAAGCAGAAAAAAAATCAACACTCACCTGTGTAAAATCTTGTTTCGACCAAAATACCATCCCAACCGTGCGATTCCTAGCAACCGTAACCATGTCCATGGCGATTCTGGTATGTGACATCACGCATAGGTTGCCATGGCGACGAAATCTGATCCCACGACAAGACGAGTATAATTCGCAGAGATGGATACAGGATTTAACGTCGGTTATCTCAATGCTCTCAAACGTCTGGTTGGGCATCGCTGTTTCATCTTTAGATGGCATAGTCGTGTAGTAGAATGACGGAATGTATGGCCAGAAACCTAAGACTGCAGTTCCGTGAAAAGCCACTACGAAGGTCAATACGTTGACCATTATTAAAAGGACTGTCAATGGATATATGCAGGTAAAACTCTAGAAATAGTCAGTAGCCTCAGTTATTTAGGAAAAGTATTTACCTGCGAGGGATCATTCCAACAAGCAACACGAAAACTTGTAGGCAACGCCTTGGGAACAATTGGGTCATTATTTAGCATGACTAAGGTTTATGATGTTTCCCTCAAAAATACTTTTAAACTTCTTTGATTGTTATGTGAATTCTATTTTAAGTTAAAAGTGTGAGGTCTGGGGTTTTTCACAAGCAGAAAATATAGAAAGGGTACATAGGAAATTTGGCAAAAGCATCTTAAACGTAGAACAATCATCTAACTCACTAGCTTTGCTATCAGAACTGAGCAGATTTCCCTTTATTATTAATAGATATATACGCATTAGCAAGTACTGGCTAAAACTCTTTCGCAAGAAGAACAACAATTGTATTTAGTCAACACTCATCAACATGCAAATTAAAAAGATCAAAGATAACAAGCATTATAAACATTGGAGTAATAATGTTAAGAATTTACTAGAAGCAACTGGATTCTGTGAGATTTGGCTTTACCCAGAATCAGTCGATATAGATAGGTTCGTGCCCATATTCACAACCCGGATCAAAGATATCCATATCTGTAATTGGCATAATAGCATTGCTACCTCAACATAGCAGTTATTCTATAAACTGAAAACAACATACGAACTATCGACATACATCACACTTATAGAAAACAAAACACAGAGCACCATTTTAAGCAAAATACGAGCATCTTCACTTGAACTAAATACATGTATAGAAAAAGGGCGCCAAACCAATATCATAAGAAACGAAAGATACTGCAACTTATGTACTCTACATGACATAGAGGATGGACATCGTTTTACATTGGTATGTCCTTATCTTAAAGATCTTAGATCAACTTATATTCCAAAACACTTTACTAATCAATCACCTAAGTATGTTTAAGTTCACACAGTTACTCAATACCGATTAAAAAAGCCACTTCTCATCCGACTATCTAGTTAATACAAACACGCATTCAAATTAAGAAGAAATAACCTCTCTATAGAACAATAGACCATTCCAGAAGCTCAAAATCAAACCACTCTCACCAAATTTTTTTACCCCACATTTCCTTTCTTTGTTTCTAGTTTTGATGCAATAATTGTGAATATGTATGTTGTTTATATTGACTACCGTATTCATCGCATGTAATAATACGTATATGTATGGGCTATGAGCTTAGCAGCTTAATGTCTAAATAAAACTATGTTATGTTGTGTTATGTTATGTTATCATAAAGCTTTTCCACCGATTGATAGACTGCTATAAAGATTTACACTTGTGAAAAGAATCAAGCATACCAAGTTATCTCTTAGAGATAACTTGGTATGCTTGATTCTTTTCACATGTGTATTTTTTATAGCACAGAAAACAGTAAAACAATCCTCTCTCGACCAAAACAACATAATGTTTCACAAAAGTTTAGCATACGCAGCTAGATAAAGTATATTTCAAAATTGTTTTCGAGTTTGTACCAAATAAGAATTGACCTGCTATCACATAAAGTTATTCAATATCAAGAAACATAATTTTACCTCAAATTATTCGTTTAAAAGTATGATTTGTAGAGAAAACACAATCTATTATCGTTGATAAGATCTGCAATTGATACTCTTTGATGAGATATCAATGAATATGCAACACTTATACAATCATTTGCTTCGAATTTAAAGTTGTTTGCCTTCGAATAACCTGTTACAAACTCATTTTCAAACGAACGCGACTACTCTAAAATCGCAGAGGTAATTTCTCGAGAATCAAATTTCCAAATTGTATTTAAATTTCCAGCGCTACCTCTTAATTGTAGAACCACGTCTGACGTTTCCTAATAGTCAGAATTAATTATTATTACAATGTGCCATAGCATATTATTCGGGCTTGTTAACCTTAATTGGATGCAAGCTTCTTTCAATTAGAAATAAGTATACACAGCTATTTTCTCCTTAGATTTTCCTTCACCGTTTCTGTAGACATACGAATAATTGGGAAATAAATACAAAATGCCAAATGATTGGTGATTGTTCAATGTTGTTTTAAAGCGTAAGTTCTTCAGACCTCATTGTTCATGTTTATAATTATCAAGCGAAACTTTCCCTGCTAGCTTTGATTAATGAGGGTTTTAACGTTTTCCCTAAAGCCTCGACCAATGCGTACTGTACAAGTAAAGCGTTGACCATTTTAATTCGAACTTTGCTTTTAATGATGACAATTAGTCAACAATCTCATTTAATTGTATCGTACATCCGCGATATTTGGTCTTACTTAAAATTGAAAATAAAACAGATTAGCAACCAATTAATATTGCGTCGAATATTTGAATTATCAGTTACGGGAAAACAGGCCAGTGTTGCAGGTGTTCGCTCACAGATATGAAGAAATCTATCAGATAGAAATTACTTTAATTTCCTTGCGCAACAAATCATTTGTCCTTTACCTGTAGTAATACAAATATATTTAAGGGTTCCACAATAATTCGACATACACGTGGGCAAATCTGCAAAGTTTGTGATAAATTCAACGTCTAAAATTGCCAACGTACTTATGGGATTATTTGTTCGACTTGTTTTATTCCTTTATTTTCCAATTACTGATTATAATTAATTAACTGGTATACCTGTCGTATCTATGAATCCTGTTCCAATTAAAAGAGAAAATGAGATAGAAAGTAACACAATGCTCGGTAAATATTTGTATTGGTGTTTCTATTGGAAAGCCAGATGAAAGGACACTTCGATACGACTTTTAAGGATCAAGTGAACAATGATGGATGTGAATAAACTGTCATCGGGGTGGATGGGGTGCTTGATGGCCTAGTGTAAGTAAAACTTTGAACTTCAATACACAGGCCTTTTTCGCATTTGTTCAAATAACTAGTTGAGGTTACATTCGGAAGTTACAGAATACATTCTAATTAAAATAAGAGGTGGTCTCCCTACATACTTACAGAATACCGACCTTTTTCCGACATTTCCTGCTCTTCTTGCGTGCAATGTAGAAAAGGGTCTTCCTCGTATTCTATTGTTAATAGCTTTTTTTAAAAAAAAAAAAAGGAAGAGTAGTTATTCATTCTTATTACCATAAAATGTAGTATCTTGACTGACCAACGAAATGCCAACGGTTCTTACTGTCCTGTCGTGCCCTTCCTTATGTGAAATATTGCAAGGGGACCCCCTCTTATTCTAGTGATAAGGGCTTTGAACTTGAAAGCAGAAAGGCCCTTTCCGAATATGACCGAATAACCGGTTCGGGAGAACAATGATTCTTGTGTATAAACTGTCATCAGGTTGGAGGGGATGCTTGATGGCCTAGTGTAAATAAAGCTTTGAACTTCAATACACAAAGACCCTTTTCGCGTTTGTTTAAACATTTGGTTTGAGTTACAATATGTATATATTCTAATTACTGTAAGAGACAGTGTCTTGACTGACTAACAGAATGTCAAAGGTTATTTCTGTCTTTGTAGGCTCTTATGCGTAGTGTAGCAAGGGGTCTTCCTCCTATTCTAGTATTAAGAGCTTTGGACTTGAAAACACAAAGGCGCCTCTTTCAGCATTTATTCAAAAGACTGAGTCAAGTTTCAATAAGCGGTGTTTGAGCCGGGATGAACAACCAGTATTCCATGATTATACATTGAAACTTCCTCACAAGGAAATCCGAGTGCCTTCATCGGGATTTGAACCCACGTCTCAAGGGTCTACATTTGTATATGATTTCGAATCTTGTGTTGTGACACCAAATCCGTAGTGACTCATTTTCGATAATCCATAAAAGATAATGTAAAAATGAATTTTATTCAACATGCTCACATAAAACAGTTAAGGGTGCATTAAATAAAAAATCTAAAACGTCCAACAATTCTAAAGAACACCTATCTAATCCACATGATGAAGTGTGTTTCGAGAAATGAAACCCGATACTACAAAAGTAAGGGAGATAACTTTGCATCTAAAATTGTGTTTTATTGATAGGAGTTATCTCTAAATTAAATAAAAAATCATCCAATGCTTGTTTACTGATCCCAATTCAAATCGTGGCTCAAAATGTGTCACTTAGATACATCAGTTTTTTGACTGAATCTAAAGCTCTTTCAAAGAGTTTTTCAGATAAATACAGTGAACCCTCGTTTATCCGAACACGTCCGTTCCCAACAAAATGTCCGGTTTACCGAAAAATCCGGACTAATGAAGCAGAGCATGTTCTTATTCACATTAAGACATAAACGGTCTGTATGAGCGGTGTATAGCTATAACCCTTTAGCAAACGCCAAAATATCCCAAATTGAAAGAGTTTGCATCAAAACGTGATGAAATTCAAAGATAATCTTCTGATATGGCAGAAAACATTGTGGGAAAAGGAGAAATTGCTCGTCACGAGCAATTTCTCCTTTACCCACAATGTTTTCAAAAGTCGTCTGCAATAAACTGGTCCAATAATTCCGTTCCCTTACAATTTTGTTCGGATTGCGAGACATCCGGATAATCGGTGTCCGGATAAACGAGGGTTCACTGTATAGATAACTAGATATAATACATTGAAACCATGATTTAACTATCAAATTTTACTTTACTAACTTATCTTTTGGAGTTATCGTTAAATTGACAATTTTACATATAGTCATAAATATCATTAGTTCTTGTCTCATTGTATATTCTGTCATTTATGCTTTGTTATTTGTTTAATTGTCGACAAAGTGACCTATAGGTCCAACGTGGCCGCCTGTTGTAATAGCATATATATACTTTACTGTTTATACTTAACACATGCAACCATGATAAAATATTCGTTCGTTTGTCCGTTCGTTCGTCCGATCGTTCGGTAACAAACGCTTATCATGGCTCGCTAAGATGCATATGCCTTTTCCACATAGTTCAAAGCTTTTTCAAAGTGGTTAATATACAGGCCAAATTATCATTAGCCGAGGCCACACATAATATATTGAAGGTTTGCCCTTTACCGGCCCTATATTTTACAGGTGGGTGGGTATGTAGAAAAATTATTTTTATTGTATTAAAGAAATTATTTACTTAATCCACAATTAGTCTATGAATATTCAAAGCACTGATAAAACGAAAATAGAATAAATACGCTTTCAGAAATTGCAATAATTCTTTTGGAGTAGGGGCGTAAAAAGTTGGTAGGTAGGTAAAGCCCATACACATTTGACTTTATTTAAGGCCTTAGTCCGTCCACTCGCAAATGAACTTATACTTATACGAGCATCTTCTGTTTCTGCCATGATAGTTTCTGGCCGGTGCGAGTCGGGCACACCCTTGACCGGCATCATGCTCGTTGATAATGGACTCCGGAATCGGCACGCCGTCTGTCGTCTGCCAGACACCATTCACATCGTTGGCATCGAACCAGTAACCACCAGTGTACTCTGTAATAGAAGATATTTAGTTTAAACATATTTTATTTAATAGATAAACACCATTGTAATGTACATTACAAACAACTAAGTGAAACTGATTGGAACGGAAGCTAAAAGCTTATAATTTAAAAGTTCCTCTCCTTAAAGGTGATATTTGGTGTAACACCATTTTTCAACAGCTTTTTTTGTCATTTATCTTATGGCCCTGTCACACTACAACGTATGGCCTTAACGTATGCCAGCGTATGAGATTTTTTGCCAATACGTTGGTGTACGTTGATATAGGTTAGGGGTACGTTAGGTGTTCGTTATCAGCACGCTGTCGTACGCTGTCATACGTTCATGAATGCCGAGACAAAAAAAAATGTTTTGGGTATGTTCAAAACTTTTGAGCGTATGACAACGTATATTTCATAGGTTAAGCATACGTTATATATATGTTGGAGGTACGTTAGACATGCGTTAAAACTCGCTAGAGGTACGTTGCTGGTATGTTAGGCATACGTCAGCGGAGGGTGTATCGTACAGCTAACTTATTGACAACGATTGAGTAACTTATTTCTAACGTATTTCTAACGAGTTTATAACGTATGTTGGCGTATTTGAAACGTGTATTGACGTATTCAAACGTATGGTACGTATGCTAGGCGATTGAGTAACGTATGTAACGTATATCTACCGTATAGCTAGCGTTCCTTTGGCGTACAATGAGCGTTTTACAGGCGGGGTATATAACAACAACAACAACTTGCGTGTTTATAGCCAACACATATGTTACAACAATATAGTGTATATATATAGGGTCCATGTCCACGTTGTGTATGCGCTACTCATAGGCTACCCATACGCTGGACATTCGTCGAGAACGTCAGACACTCGTTGAAAATACGCCCAGATACGCTCCCATAAGTTATGTATAAGTTAAAGATACGCTATACATACGTTGGACATACGTTCTGTATACGTTAGATTCGTTGTGTATACGTTATGTATGCGACCAATCCACAACAAATTTGATTTTTAGGTACCCGGGTCGACGTATGCCGGCGTATGGACACTTTTTCAAAAAAAAAATCATTCGTTCGGCATACGTTAAGTCCATACGTTGTAGTGTGACAGGGCCATTAGGTACAATTTCCACAATCTGCCATTTTGGAACGCATTATTGCGTCGGTTTACTTCGGTCTTTCTCGGGTAACATCGGTCTGTGCCGGAACTATTCGGATTAATCCGAAAAGTTCCGGCCCAGACCGATCTAAATATAAATACATGTTCCGAGAACGATCGAAGTAATCAGACGAACGAATAAATACGGATTTCATTGAACTCCCCAATGCTAGCTTAATTGCATTTTTTGTATGGGTTTTATATCGCGACAACATCATTTCGATTATGTTGGTTTCCCAACCAAAACAGATGGAGTAAGATCCCGATTTAACTGTACGTAAGGACTAGTCAAGTCGGGTAGAACCATCGGCACTCCATAAATCAGTCGAGAGTAGCTTCTCATGATATCCAAATGCAGCCATCGGGAGTTAAACTCATGCAGATAAGCGCAGCGGCGCTTCATTTAACAAAAGGTCAATAAAGAATAGGCAATGGGTTTGTATTTGCTCCTCCGTAAACCCATTAGAAAGCTGAAAGGATAAAGCATTGATTGTGCTAACACAGGCAAGTTATTTTGGAAGCTAAGTACAATATTTATTCAGCCCAAAAAAAAACAAATGACCATGCATCGATAAAAGTGCAAAACACTCAAACCGAGCTAATTTTCATCGATCGATGCCATGTTTCACACCATTAACCCTTTCCGAAACGCCAATTTTTGACTCTCCCCAATTGAAAGAGTTTGCAGACGACGTTTCAAAAGGTGATATAATGGGAAAATTATCTTCCGATAGGGCAGAAAACTTTGTGGGATAAGAAGACATTGCTCGTTAGGAGCACTTTCTCCTTTTCCAACAATGTTTTCCGAGTCGTCTGCAACAAAGTGGTTAATTAAGCATTTTGAAGAGTTTGCGGTACGGTATACGCATGTGCAGACAAATGTCAGATAGTAGTTCATAACGATAGCATCTCAAAAAACACCCATTACATATTGGTAACTCGAAATTAGATCATCGTTTACAGAATAAACTGTTTAATAAATTAACATACAATAACGACATTTAACCATATTGTTGCAGACAACTCTTCAAAACAATGTGGGGAAAAGGAAAAGTTTCTCTTAACGAGCAATTTCTCCTTTTCCCACAATGTCTTCTCCCATATGGAACATATTTCGCGACAGTCCAAAATTTGGCGTTTGGTTAAGGGTTAAACGAGTTTTCTACATCATCAGCATCAATGGGATGAATATGATATACAGTGAAGCCTCGTTTATCCGGATCCCTATTATCCGGATGCCTCGCAATCCGAACGAAATTGTGAAGGAACGGAATAATTGTGCAGTAATTTGCCAAACCAACGCTTGGCCACTTTGTTGCAGACGACACTTGAAACATGCTGGGTAAAGGAGAAATTGCTCGTGACGAGCAATTTCTCCTTTTCCACACATGTTTTCCGCCTTATGAGAAGATTATTTTTGAATTTCATCACGTTTTGAAATTTCGTCTGCAAACTCTTTCAATTTGGGATGGTCGAAATTTTGGCGTTTGGTTAAGGGTGATATGTATACACGTGCATAGAGACCGTTTATGTCTTAATGTGTAGATAACCAGGCCCTGCTTCAGTAGTCCGAACGATTCGTTAATCCGGTAACTTTGTTGGGACCGGATGTGTTCGGATTAACGAGACTTCATTGTGACTTCATCACATGGCTATGAAAGAAGATAAGAAGTGCATCAGTAATGCAGTTATTTGCAACATCATAGATCTGTGATGTCGTTTCATCCGTAGAAGACATTTATAAATATATAAAAAAGATTAAAACCTCAATCTAAGGGATATTCCTTTTAACCCTTTACCAAACACCATATTTCCGACTGCCCCAATTTCAACGAGTTTGCAGAGGACATTTTAAAATGTGATGAAATCGGAACGACATTTTCTGATAGAGTAAAAAACATTGTAGGAAAAGGAGAAATTGCTTGTTACGAGCAATTCAATTCGATTGTTCAGTCCTAGACTATAGTGCGTACTTCATAAACATGAAGCACTTACTTAAGTATTGCGCTGAATTCCAAATTTCTCTTTTTTCTACAAATTTTCAAAGATTGGTCTGCAACAAAGTGGTTAAATGTCGTTTTTGTTTGGTAATGGGTTAACTCATTATGCTATTCTGACATACCAGGTTGTAGTAATAGGTCCATGAAATAGGCGTGTTTTATTTCAGTGGTAATCGGCAACAGCGAGGCCTCAACCTGAGAACAACGATGTTGCGCCTCAGCAAAATTTACTTTTTCTTCGTACACCCTAGAAATTGAAAAAAAACCCATGTTACAACTCAAATTACCAAATGCTTTTAATACTGTTACTAAACAGAGGATATTTCTTAACTATTGTATTGAAATGTTGTATTTATGAGAGAAAATACAATAAATCCGAAATGAACCTTTTCTGTGATAAGTAACCGTATATCCTTTTATCTTTCAAAGGTTCGAGTTCGAATTTTCAGTTCAATACAAGCATTTCCTTTATTTCACCGAGGTACTGTTACAAAAGACAAGAGGTATTTTAGAACATATATTTGAGAAGGCAGTATATGAATATATTTTGAAGATAAAATGGGATTTTTGTTTTATAGCTGGGTCTTTGGTATGCTGATGAAACGAAACTTACACCATTTTTAATTGTGTTTGGTTAGGAACATCAGAATTGGCCCATTTCAACAGACAGGAACAGAATATACATTTTATTTGACGTGAAAATATAATCTAAGGACGTATTTACTTTTTCAAGCGCTCAACTCTTTAAAGGGGTTTTCATGACAAAAGAACATTGAAAGTCAAAATACAATGCCGTTCAAACAACAATGTTTTTGTAATGTTGTATGCTTTACAATTTAGACGGATTACAGTTAAAACGGCCCAATGTCAAAACGGCCCATGGTCAAAGCGGCCTGGAATTAGTCAAAACGGCCCAATGTCAAAACGGCCCATGGTCAAAGCGGCCTGGAATTAGTCAAAACGGCCCAATTATCGGTTTTATTTTCAATCAAAACGGCTCACCAAACCAGAATGACAAAGATTGGCAATGATTACTTTAGCAGGACTGGCTATCGAAAGCATTTTCAATTCAGGAAACGTCAATATTTTAAAGTACGTATATACAGTTTTTATGCGGTAGATCTTAAAAGCGTTGTTATGCTTTTGGATTAAAATGCATGTAAATTCACTGTATACATGCATTTGAACTAAAAGACGATCTAATTTTGCTGCCAATGACTATTCTGCCGTACGTAGTATCTATGACAGTACAGTTGTATCCCAGATTTATTTCGTTTTAATAATTAATATTTTATTCCCGAAATGTGTTATATCTGTGAACAAGGACCTTTAAACGTTGACGTTATGCTTCACAGGAAACACATTTCACTGATGCTTTATCTCTGTCTTTGAATAGCCAGTTTCCTGGTTACAATTTTTGTCATATATTTGGTAAATCGAATAGTTATGGTTGTTTCATTATGATAATTAATAGACTACACATTTCTTTTATAGATACAGTCATACTTGTGTTTACAGGCCAGCCTTTGGGACAGAGTACATTTGCTGTTTAAGACAGGTTGGCTGCTTAACACAATGATTTACACTATAGATCTAACAATGGGACTTTCTGTAGTGGCTGTTTGAGGCAGGTTGCCTGCTTAACAGGATGGCTGCTTAACACATGTTAGACTGTATACATAAAGATGATGATGACAAAAAAAGATCTTTAAACGTACTCACTTATATTTCAAGCTTGTCCCATCCGACAGTTTGGCCACAACAAAGCTCTCGAACACACCTGTATATAGACACTTAGCCACCATTACAACTCCGTTGATGTCATACATAATCTGGCTACCAGCCTCAATCAGGTTCCCGTCAAACGTACCGCCCGTCGGGGTGAAACTATCCGTGTTCACACAGTCTGTAATAATAACGAAATGATTAGCAAGGTTCTCATGTCCAGGTGGTTGGAGCATGTGACCAATGTTTACGATCTTATGTCCGAACAAAATGACCGCGCCAACGTATGTCTGCTTTTTTCACCTGCGTTTGCCATATTGTGTACATCGCATGAGTTGACCATCAACTTTACGTTTCTGGTGATAAAGATAGCCCATACTTTATGACGGCGTAACGCCTAGCAATCGGCAAAGAAATCGCAGTCAAAGACCGACTGTTTTGGGCACGAATATCCGTGCGATTCCTCTAAATAAATATTGATTGTATTTTGTAGAGTGACGAGGATTGATTAGATCACCAGTTTACCGTTTCTAGGTTTGTCTTTTTTTCTAAATCTTAAATGATATTTCTTTTTAACTTCCGAATGTACAGAACTCACTTTTGAACCTTATAATACATGTTCCCTGGATGACCTAACAGTACTAGGCTAGGAAACGTGTCTTGCCAAATGACACTTAACAGTGAAATAGATGAACTCCTTTGAAGATCGAACCCGGGTTGGCCGATCTCTAGTTCCCGACGGGAACCTTTGATCCGCCGCAGAATCCTACTCAACATGTTGTTTATAATTTATAACATTCAATGTACTGTAAAAATTATTTTCTATAATTCTCACATTGTTTGCAGTCTGGTCTGGGATCGTTTGTCTGGCAGACTTGGACATCCGGTTCTGTCGCCTGCAAAACAGAATTTTCACTGAACCCTTTCCCAAACAACAAAGTTTCGACTGTCCCAAATTGAAAGAGTTTAGAGACGACATTTCAAATGTGATGAAATTGAAAAATATTCTTCAGATAGAGCAGAAAACCTTCTTGGAAAAGGAAAAATTGCTCGTTACGAGCAAATTATCCTTTTCCCACAATGTTTTCTAAAGTCGTCTGCGACAAAGTGGTTTAATGTCATTATTGTTTGGGAAAGGGTTAGGGACTTGGTATAGAATGAATCAACACACCGTCCAACATATTTCTTAAGATGTGTTATGTCCATCAAAGAAAACAGTCATCAACAAACAACATTCGCCAATTAGCCTTATTCAACATACGGTGGATCAAGAGATAGCATTCCATAGCGTTTATTGTTTCAGACTTAAATTGCTGTATATACATGTAGTAAACAGAATCACATCATCATGTAATGTTAATTCTCAAGATGTCTCTCTTAATGTCTTCGTTTAATATATTCATACTTAATTATAGTTAGCCAATTAGGATGAAATTTAAAGGGATTATTTTTTGTAAAAGTAACTATAATACGAATAAAGATATATATGACAGATTTTTTCAAATAGCATAGTGTCCATGTACTTGCGAGCATGAAATCAATCTCCGCAGATAAAGTCAGATTAAAGGTACTTATTCGCAGAAAAGCAAAAAGCCTGAAAGTCAAAATAAAATGTCGTCGAAAAAGTATTGTTTTGTATTGTTGTTTGATATACAGTACAAGTAGCTGTTGAAAGCATAATTAATTCAGGAAGGGTTAACTTATCTAGCTATAAACGGTTTAAATGCGGTAGATATCAAAAGCGATGTCACGCTTTTGAATTAAAAATTTAGAATACATGTAAGGTTACTGTATACAGACTTTAAAGAATTTAACAAAAACGATATAATTTTGTTTGCAATAACGACTCCCCAATGCGTATCATATAAAAGTAAAATTGCTATTTAGATTTAAAGAAAGAAATTCTTAACGTCTTGTGTACCAGCACCTTTAAAGGAATCACTAAGGTCGGCAGAATTTTGTTATGTAACAAGAATCAACCGGATACAATTTGTAACATGACCAATTAAATTGGAGAGACGATTCCAATGATTGTTATTTTGTAATATTGCTAAGGGAAGGCTGTTATGAACTTACGCAAATTATTCGCATCAAATGTTTAATAAAACATTACCTGACATTAGACATGAGTCTGTCTCACAAGAGTTCGTATGATAGATTTCATTGTTAACCTAAATACAAAGAAGAACTGAGTACTTCAGAAAAGCGCTAATTTAGATTTGAACGGAACCCAAACCTACCTGTAAATACTTTATCGCACTTTTAAACACTTGTCTATTTTTCATAAAAAAAAACAAAGTTACTTTTGAAATTCGAGGATTACAACAAGTTTGTAAATGTAGACGTAAGGCTATAACTCCTTGTTAGACACGCCAAGTCCTTCCAAGTACGATGCTTAAAAGTATTCGGACAGCTACACGAATCACGGCCAAACTATAACAAACGTTCTTTATAAAAGTCTGACCTGGTTCCAGCTTTATTTCGCAAACGATGTGTACCCAACCTTGTGTTGCCTAGCAACGAATGATATGAAAGCTACACACATCACGGACAAACTATAACAACAAACTTTTTTAAACAAATCATACCTGGTCCCAACTTGATTTCGACCACGATATGTACCCGACCTTGTGTTGCCTGGCAACGGTTGCGGTATAGAGTACACCATTTTGGAGTGATACCATGCAAACGTTACCATGGCGACGGAAGTTGATGGCGATACATGACGGAAGTATTTTACACCGGTGAATACATGCTTGAATGTCCGTTATCTCGATACTTCTAAAAGAGGGATTCGATGGTAAGATTTCAGTCGACACATACACGCCATCAAATTCGGTCGTTGCGTAGCCCACCCCAAACACGCTTGAAAATACTCCATAAAGAAAAAACGCAGTGTTCCAAAGCAGTGTCATCTTTCTCATTTCAAGGGAATCACTGATGAATGTTATCCTGCCTCTTGTATTCTCAAAGCAAACTTAACTCTTTACCACCTGCAGACAACATTTTATAACATGAAGCAGAGAACTTTAGAAAAACTTTGTAAACATGCGAAAGACCTTTCATTTCTGCTGTTGTACTATGTGAATACATATGAGAATACATTAAAAAAGCATAGTGGCAAAAGAAGAAATTGCTTGTAACAAGCAATTTCTTCTTTTGTCACACTGCTTTTTGAAAATCGTCTGCGTCAAGATGCAAAAATGTGGCGTTAGATGGTAATGTTTTAACCAGCTTAATGGTAAAATATCTATATGTACTGTAGGACAGTACTGTATCATCCAGAATAAACACACTGATATTTAACCACAGCACGGACATATTTGAATAGTAAATAATCCCAATATTGGTGTTAATTAAGTAAGCGACATTGGGATGGTAAATAGTAACTAGGTACTCGAATGGTGAGGAATTGGTTATTGGTTATTAGATTGAATATCTCTGTACTCAAACATGCACGAGTATTTGTTATTGCAAGCATCGGTCCAATGATACTTGAGAAATGTAATGGTGCTTGTCCGCAGATTTGTCTGAATTTAGAAGTTTCAATTTCTCTAAAACTCTACAATATTGTATGATAAACCTATGTATGATAAACACTGAAAAATAGCCATTTGAATCATGAAGAACAGGGTATTGGTTATTAGAAGAAATATTTCTGTACTCAAACATACTAGAGTACTTGTTATTGCAAATATTCGTCCAATAATGCCAGAGTCATTAAAGCTTGTTCGCAGATTTGACTGAATTGAGAAGTTTAACATCAATTTCTTAAAAACTGTAGAATTTTTGTACTTTTTGTATGATACGCACTGAAAGAAATATCCATTTGTATCAAAAGTCGTTCGTTTGACTAATTCGAATGAACTCAAAGCCTTTACACAGTAAATTGATATTTATTTGTATTCAAAAGCATTGCAACGGTTTTTTAGAAATATTGCATATAGACTATATTCATGGATCTATTGGCATTTCCTGAACAAATAATGCTGTAATAACTACAGTATCATACAATAATAAAAAACTGCATTGTTTCAACGACCTTTTATTTGTCATTCAAATTTTCTCTTCTGTGAACAAGCACCTGTCTTTATTTACGAGCACATTCTCAAGCCTTGATTGGATTCCAATAAATGTCAGGCATTCTGTTCTTAAATCATCAAGCAGTTGTGTAAACAAAATATTGAAAATTAGGCAATAAATCCAATTACATCAGACATTTGAGTGCTAGGTTAGACCAACACCCGCCCCAATTATCACGATCAACGATTATATAAATGAACGTTTCCTTAATGACGTGTAATATGACAAATAGACAAATTAATGTAGAAATTAACGGTGACATATTGCCACGGTAGGGAAAAGGTCTATGATCAATTAAATTCAAACCGTATTTGAAAGGGCAAGTTGATTATAGATCTTTGTGCTAATTCAGATTCATGTTCAAAAGGGTTGGACTGGTTTTCAAATGAACGTTTTCATGAACAAATACGAAGATTTTCTTATTCTTCCTGAACCGCGTCAGAAGCGATCATTCAATCCATTGAACACATCAGTATAGAAATCGTTATTTTTCAGAACTTCCTTTTATTGAACATTCTCGATCTGCTAACATGTAGCTCAAAAAGCGATTTCTGACTGATACAGTGTGATTGTAAAAGAATTATTAAATCTTAAAGCCGGCCGCCAATCGAAGGTACTTCCAAACAATGGGAATATTTTACTCTTGACAATGCGTCGTAAAATTTTATCCAGACCATGTCCTATTAAATAGTCCAACTATTCAACTGTTCATTTTGCAATATCATACAAAGAATATGCATATTTAAGAATAAAATTTAAAAAAATTAAATAAAGTCGATGCAACGCAGTTATGGTCAAAGGTTAGAAAGCTTTCATCCCCTGACGATTTGACTAATTCTTATCCAAACCTGATTTCATAGAAACATGTTAAGCGACTCCTTGGCCTAGTTTTTTAGTACATAACCCGAAATCACACGGCCCTATCAACGTGGGCTCAAATCCAGATGACGACATTTGTCTTTTCACAAGAGGTAGTCACCCGTCTGACTTACGGAATGCCAATGGCTCTTACTATTGGCTGGTTCAGCCCTTTTGGACGGTTGAATATGCGGGTCTTCCTTCATCATAAAGAGTCGGGCATCGCAACATAACTGAAATAATGTCGACTTGATGAAAGATTCATATGTAAATAAAATCTATAGGAACATGTAATGCCATTAGCATTATCAAGTCTAGACGATTATAAAGATAACGTTAGCGATATGCAGTTATTTAGCAAAATGTTGTTAAAGGCCCTTGTTTATAGATATCAGGAAACTTGAGATTTAGAAATTAATTTCAACTGCACAGACACTCTACTGTTATGTGACACAATGATGAAAAGTACTGGAGAATAGTGTTGTATTTAGAATTAGTTAGATATATGTTTGATGTTGTATATAATGTTTTTCATTGGAAAGGGACATTATGAGTCTTTTGTGCATTCGAAAATCGTCTCAAGCAATTAATACCAATAGGTGTATCCTAGTTTTTAGGGGTTGCCTTAAAGGGTTTTTACTGCGTTAAATTTCATTAGTTATTGCGTTTTTGCCATTTGTGTATCCAAATATAATAACATGTAAGACAGGTTCGTGCTTACCTCGCCGAACATATTTATAGACGATTGAAAATGTATAATGTGTTAAGATATGAAATCAAGGGATCGCTGAATCGATAGATAGACTAAATTACGCGGACAAGGTAGTTCTCCCACTACTAAAATATTCATTTATCAATCAGAAGCGGTGTATTTATGCATAATCAAGCACAGAATTCTTTATTCAACTGCTAAACCAAGCTTCGCTGGAAATGGCCGGACTGAGCCCGATTTGATGAAAACTCTAAAATCGATACCTTTGTGGGATTGTTATTCTTCCCAATGTTGATTATCTTAAACCACCGTAAATGCAAATGTAAATGTGTTCACATGAACTAAATGTTTACGGTCAAAGTCATGTTCGATGACAAATTTATATGACATGTTTAGAGATTAATGTTTTAATAATAATCCATAATCTAAGTTTTAATTCTAGTAATCTAGTTTATTTAACAGTTATGCCAGTCTTTTTAATACAATCTTTCTCTTGGGACTTGTTCCGAAATGACCGGTTTGTGAGCCGTGAGCTAGATGAATTGAATGGTTACCGACTAATATCCGCTAGGCGCCTGGCATAGTGATAGAAGTTGGGAGGTAATTGGTATAAGCAGTGAAAAGTGTCTCATAAGCGAAAACTGGCTGACCCTATCAATAGGGGTGACACTATAATAAAATAACCTTTACCTTACAATATTAAGATACAATTGTATAGCATTACACCATTTGCAGATCACAAGATCTATTGCATTCCTAATATTTTCTTATGTTCCATGTAGATTAGGTCTTGACTAGGGCATTGTCCTTTGTACCTTCGATATCAGTATTGTTAGACGTATTCGATTAAAATAATTAGTTTCCATCTAACATTAACATAACACCATACCGGCTATGCTTTCAGTAATGTTAAAAATACTTCAATGCTGACTTCCCATGTAATAGTCAATACAACAACATACCAACTTTATCATCAGTATCATTATATATACTACAACGTTGGTTACCAATCCGATGTTCAATAACGTTTCAAAACACCCTTGCAAACAAAAACGTTAGATATGCTGCAACATTAGCTTCCAATCTTATATTTGATATAACAAATCACAGCATTTTCTATCAGTAATGTTAGATCTACTACACCGTTGGCTTTCAATTTGTTATTCAATTCAATAACCTAAGTGTACCAGTTTTCCTGTCAGTATTGGTAAATAATATACTACAACGTTGACTTCCCATTTTATATTTAGTATCACAATATGCAACCTTCGTAATCAGTTATGTAAGATATACTAGGACGCTGTCTTCCCATTTTATATTTAGTATCACAACATACAACCTTCGTAATCAGTTATGTAAGATATACTAGGACGCTGTCTTTCCATTTTTTATTTAGTATCACAACATACAACCTTCGTAATCAGTTATGTAAGATATACTAGGACGCTGTCTTCCCATTTTATATTTAGTATCACAACAAACAACCTTCGTAATCAGTTATATAAGATATACTAGGACGCTGACTTCCCATTGTATATTTAGTATCACAACATACAACCTTTGTAATCAGTTATATAAGATATACTACAACGCTGACTTCCCATTGTATATTTAGTATCACAACATACAACCTTCGTAATCAGTTATGTAAGATATACTACAACGCTGACTTCCTGTTTTATATTAAGTATCATAACATACAACCTTCGTAATCAGTTATATAAGATATACTAGGACGCTGACTTCCCATTTTATATTTAGTATCACAATATACAACCTTCGTAATCAGTTATGTAAGATATACTAGGACGCTGTCTTCCCATTTTATATTTAGTATCACAACATACAACCTTCGTAATCAGTTATGTAAGATATACTAGGACGCTGTCTTTCCATTTTTTATTTAGTATCACAACATACAACCTTCGTAATCAGTTATGTAAGATATACTAGGACGCTGTCTTCCCATTTTATATTTAGTATCACAACATACAACCTTCGTAATCAGTTATATAAGATATACTAGGACGCTGACTTCCCATTGTATATTTAGTATCACAACATACAACCTTCGTAATCAGTTATATAAGATATACTACAACGCTGACTTCCCATTGTATATTTAGTATCACAACACACAACCTTCGTAATCAGTTATATAAGATATACTAGGACGCTGACTTCCCATTTTATATTTAGTATCACAATATACAACCTTTGTAATCAGTTATATAAGATATACTACAACGCTGACTTCCCATTTTATATTTAGTATCACAATATACAACCTTTGTAATCAGTTATATAAGATATACTAGGACGCTGACTTCCCATTTTATATTTAGTATCACAACATACAACCTTCGTAATCAGTTATGTAAGATATACTTCAACGCTGACTTCCCATTTTATATTTAGTATCACAACATACAACCTTCGTAATCAGTTATGTAAGATATACTTCAACGCTGACTTCCTGTTTTATATTTAGTATCACAACATACAACCTTCGTAATCAGTTATGTAAGATATCCTTCAACGCTGTCTTCCCATTTTATATTTAGTATCACAACATACAACATTCGTAATCAGTTATGTAAGATATACTTCAACGCTGTCTTCCCATTTTATATTTAGTATCACAACATACAACCTTCGTAATCAGTTATGTAAGATATCCTTCAACGCTGTCTTCCCATTTTATATTTAGTATCACAACATACAACATTCGTAATCAGTTATGTAAGATATACTTCAACGCTGTCTTCCCATTTTATATTTAGTATCACTACATGCAACCTTCGTAATCAGTTTTGTAAGATATACTACAACGTTGAATTCCCATTTTATATTTAGTATCACAACATACAACCTTTGTAATCAGTTTTGTAAGATATACTAGGACGCTTACTTCCCATTTTATATTTAGTATCATAACATACAACCTTTGTAATCAGTTTTGTAAGATATACTAGGACGCTTACTTCCCATTTTATATTTAGTATCACAACATACAACCTTCGTAATCAGTTATGTAAGATATACTACAACGCTGTCTTCCCATTTTATATTTAGTATCACAACATAAAACCTTCGTAATCAGTTATGTAAGATATACTAGGACGCTGACTTCCCATTTTATATTTAGTATCACAACATACAACCTTCGTAATCAGTTATGTTAGATATACTAGGACGCTGACTTCCCATTTTATATTAAGTATCACAACATACAACCTTCGTAATCAGTTATGTAAGATATACTAGGACGCTGATTTCCCATTTTATATTTACTATCACAACATACAACATTCGTAATCAGTTATGTAAGATATACTAGGACGCTGACTTCCCATTTTATATTTAATATTACACCATACAACCTTCGTAATCAGTTATGTAAGATATACTAGGACGCTGACTTCCCATTTTATATTTAGTATTACACCATACAACCTTCGTAATCAGTTATGTAAGATATACTTCAACGCTGACTTCCCATTTTATATTTAGTATCACAACATACAACCTTCGTAATCAGTTATGTAAGATATACTAGGACGCTGACTTCCCATTTTATATTTAGTATCACAACATACAACCTTCGTAATCAGTTATGTTAGATATACTAGGACGCTGACTTCCCATTTTATATTTAGTATCACAACATACAACCTTCGTAATCAGTTATGTAAGATATTCTTCAACGCTGTCTTCCCATTTTATATTTAGTATCACAATATACAACCTTCGTAATCAGTTTTGTAATTATACTACAACGTTGACTTCCCATTTTATATTTAGTATCACAACATACAACCTTCGTAATCAGTTTTGTAAGATACACTACAACGTTGACTTCCCATTTTATATTTAGTATCACAACATACAACCTTCGTAATCAGTTTTGTAAGATATACTACAATGTTGACTTCCCATTTTATATTTAGTATCACAACATGCAACCTTCGTAATCAGTTATGTAAGATATACTTCAACGCTGTCTTCCCATTTTATATTTAGTATCACAAAATACAACCTTCGTAATCAGTTATGTAAGATATACTAGGACGCTGTCTTCCCATTTTATATTTAGCATCACAACATACAACCTTCGTAATCAGTTATGTAAGATACACTAGGACGCTCACTTCCCATTTTATATTTAGTATCACAACATACAACATTCGTAATCAGTTATGTAAGATATACTTCAACGCTGTCTTCCCATTTTATATTTAGTATTACAACATACAACCTTCGTAATCAGTAATGTAAGATATACTACAACGCTGACTTCCCATTTTATATTTAGTATCACAACATACAACCTTCGTAATCAGTTATGTAAGATATACTTCAACGCTGTCTTCCCATTTTATATTTAGTATTACAACATACAACCTTCGTAATCAGTTATGTAAGATATACTTCAACGCTGTCTTCCCATTTTATATTTAGTATCACAACATAAAACCTTCGTAATCAGTAATGTAAGATATACTACAACGCTGACTTCCCATTTTATATTTAGTATCACAACATACAACCTTCGTAATCAGTAATGTAAGATATACTACAACGCTGACTTCCCATTTTATATTTAGTATCACAACATACAACATTCGTAATCAGTTATGTAAGATACACTAGGACGCTCACTTCCCATTTTATATTTAGTATTACAACATACAACCTTCGTAATCAGTTATGTAAGATATACTACAACGCTGACTTCCCATTTTATATTTAGTATCACAACATACAACATTCGTAATCAGTTATGTAAGATATACTTCAACGCTGTCTTCCCATTTTATATTTAGTATCACAACATACAACATTCGTAATCAGTTATGTAAGATATACTTCAACGCTGACTTCCCATTTTATATTTAGTATCACAACATACAACATTCGTAATCAGTTATGTAAGATATACTTCAACGCTGTCTTCCCATTTTATATTTAGTATTACAACATACAACCTTCGTAATCAGTAATGTAAGATATACTACAACGCTGACTTCCCATTTTATATTTAGTATCACAACATACAACATTCGTAATCAGTTATGTAAGATATACTTCAACGCTGTCTTCCCATTTTATATTTAGTATTACAATATACAACCTTCGTAATCAGTTATGTAAGATATACTACAACGCTGTCTTCCCATTTTATATTTAGTATCACAACATACAACATTCGTAATCAGTTATGTAAGATACACTAGGACGCTCACTTCCCATTTTATATTTAGTATTACAACATACAACCTTCGTAATCAGTTATGTAAGATATACTACAACGCTGACTTCCCATTTTATATTTAGTATCACAACATACAACATTCGTAATCAGTTATGTAAGATATACTTCAACGCTGTCTTCCCATTTTATATTTAGTATCACAACATACAACATTCGTAATCAGTTATGTAAGATATACTTCAACGCTGACTTCCCATTTTATATTTAGTATCACAACATACAACCTTCGTAATCAGTTATGTAAGATATACTACAACGTTGACTTCCCATTTTATATTTAGTATCACAACATACAACCTTCGTAATCAGTTATGTAAGATATCCTTCAACGCTGTCTTCCCATTTTATATTTAGTATCACAACATACAACCTTTGTAATCAGTTATGTAAGATATACTACAACGCTGACTTATCTTATATTTAGTATCACAATTTGCAACCTTCGTAATCAGTGATGTAAGATATACTACAACGCTGACTTCCCATTGTATATTTAGAATCACAACATACAACCTTCGTAATCAGTTATGTTAGATATACTACAACGCTGACTTCCTGTTTTATATTTAGTATCACAACATACAACCTTCGTAATCAGTTATGTAAGATATACTACAACGTTGACTTCCCATTTTATATTTAGTATCACAACATACAACATTCGTAATCAGTAATGTAAGATATACTACAACGCTGACTTATCTTATATTTAGTATCACAACATACAACCTTCGTAATCAGTTATGTAAGATATACTACAACGTTGACTTCCCATTTTATATTTAGTATCACAACATACAACATTCGTAATCAGTAATGTAAGATATACTACAACGCTGACTTATCTTATATTTAGTATCACAATTTGCAACCTTCGTAATCAGTGATGTAAGATATACTACAACGCTGACTTCCCATTGTATATTTAGAATCACAACATACAACCTTCGTAATCAGTTATGTTAGATATACTACAACGCTGACTTCCTGTTTTATATTTAGTATCACAACATACAACCTTCGTAATCAGTTATGTTAGATATACTACAACGCTGACTTCCTGTTTTATATTTAGTATCACAACATACAACCTTCGTAATCAGTTATGTAAGATATACTACAACGTGGACTTCCCATTTCATATTTAGTATCACATCCTTCGCTATCAGTATTGGTGGACATACTACAACGATGGTTTCCTATCCGATATTCAACATACCATCTTCGCTATCAATAATGTTCAAAATGTTACAATGTTGGACCCTATATTAAGTATAACAACATACCAGCTTTGCTATCAGTGATGTGATATCATTAATGTGATATCAGTGGTGTGCTATCAGTGATGTGATAACATTGATGTGATAACATTGATGTGATATCAGTGATGCGATATCAGTGATGTGATATCAGTGATGTTAGAAAGACATCGGTGATAGCTTCAAATCTGAAATTCCATATAACAAGATATCACCATCTCAATTAGTAATGGCAGATAGATATCAAAGTTGACTTCCCATTTCATATTCAATATAACAACATACCAGCTTTGCTATCAGTAATGGTAGAAATACTACAACGTTGGCTTTCAATCCGAACTTCATTATAACAACTTACCAGCTTTGCCATCAGTCGCTATCAGTAATGATAGAAATACTCCAACGTTGGATTCCAATCCGAACTTCAATATAACAACTTACCAGTTTTGCTATCAGTAGCTATCAGTAATGATAGAAATACTACAACGTTGGCTTCCAATCCGAACTTCAATATAACAACTTACCAGCTTTGCCATCAGTAGCTATCAGTAATGATCGAAATACTCCAACGTTGGATTCCAATCCGAACTTCAATATAACAACTTACCAGTTTTGCTATTAGTAGCTATCAGTAATGATAGAAATACTACAACGTTGGCTTCCAATCCGAACTTCAATATAACAACTTACCAGTTTTTCTATCAGTAGCTATCAGTAATAATCGAAATACTACAACGTTGGCTTCCAATCCGAACTTCAATATAACAACTTACCAGTTTTTCTATCAGTAGCTATCAGTAATGATAGAAATACTACAACGTTGGCTTCCAATCGGAACTTCAATATAACAACATACCGCCTTCGTAACCACGTATGTCTTGCTATCATGGGCCTCCGTGTCCTAATGGTTAGAGTACAGAACTTGAAATCACAAAGTCCCCTCCACGTGGGTTCAAGTCCTGTGAGGGATATGGATTTTCATGAGAGGCAGTCTCCCGACTGACTTACGGAATGCCGATGGATCTACCCACATTGACCAGCCCTTATGGGCAGTTGAGTATGGGGTCTTCCTCCTTCATTAAGAGTCGGGCATCGCTACATAACTGAAATAATGTTGATGTGATGTAAAACCCATATAAGAAAATGTCTTGCTATCAGAAATGTTAGATATACTCAAGTTTCAAATAGTTTATTGACATATAAACTGAACATAGTTTTTTGTCAAACATGAATGCAACATATAAATGCATAGAAATGCATAAAAATGCATAAACATGGCAGTACAAACATAAAAATGAGAAAAATGTGATTTTGTGATGAAAAAGAATCACAGAATACTATAGAAAGTAATTGTAAAACTAAATGCCAGAATACTTGGTAGTTATGAATTATTGGTTAATTACAATATGATTATTGCGTCTGCTATTAGATTTATCTATGAATTTACTAATGTTTAAAATTGTTTTCCTAGAATTTGTTTCCATTAAGCATATGAATTTCTGAATATTTGGCCAAGTATAATAACATTTTGGCAAATACAATCTTCTGATATCTCTATAAAAAGGACATACGAGTAAAAAGTGAAATTCGTTTTCAATTACATTCAAATTACATACTAGGCATTTCCTATCATCTCTGGCAATGTTTCTGTGCCTGCCTACTTCAATTTGAAGAGAATGTGCTGAACATCTAAATCTTGTCAGAGTTATTCTGCTTTTTATATTGGTAATGGTTGCAAAATACATTTCCATTTCAAATGATTTTTTGAATAGCCTATAACTTTCTAATTTGTTAAATGTATTTAAATCAGCGAACCAGCTCTGTATATAAATATCAAAAATGAGCTGGGTAATGCTTGTTAATGGTATTTGTGAAACATCAGTTACATTTATTAAGTGAGAATATCCTATCCTGTCTAATAAAGAGTGCATATTCAATTTCCATTCATTGACTGGATTTCCCACATTTTCAGACATGTTATAAATTTTAAATAAAAGAGAGTTTGGAAATTTACAAATTTTTGCCCAATATTTAACTAATGCAATTTGCCTTAAAATATGAAGCAACGTTGGCTTCCATCTAATATTCAATATAACAACATGAAAACTTCGCTATCAGTAATGTTCGATATTTTACAACGTTGACTTTCCATCTGATATCAAGTATATAACAAGAGCATTGGATTGAGATGGAAGGTTAAAGCTTATTGAGTCCCTCCCCTTACTTTGTTTTAGGTAATATAAAGGCATGTAGGTTTTAGGTAAAAAAAAATAGGTACCTGCTTTTTAACCAAACCGTTCTGATGTGTTGTGTTTACATAACATTAAAGCCGAAATGTACCAGCAAATTCCGCACATTATTACTTCCCTTTACTACACTTCAATACAGAACCACTGCCTTCATAAAAATCACGTGATAATAGCTACAGCCATGCAACCTAAACAATACATCGCAGCCGCCTACAAAATAGGTTTTCTATGATTTATTCAACCTGTTTCGCTTTGAAAATAAATGATGAATCAAATCGATGCATTACTTTGGCAATTTCGGCAATATTGCCAGTTATTGCTATGTAATACTTTTTCCAACATGTACAGTATAGGATCTACCTCGAGACTATCTTTTTTTATAACGAAAATACACTGTTGATGTCCGTTACTTTGAGAGCATGACCATATTTCCTTTCTTGCTTCATTATATCGAACAAAACTTTCCTGGGTTGGTTGTAACAGGACCTTGTTGCGAACCAACAAGAACAAAAATAAGGTAACGAACTGGTAAGAGTACGGTTACAGCAACTTCTATTGGTATTTACATATAGATATATTTTGCCATTGGTTTTGTGTGATGATTGACCCAAAAAATCCACCATCTAAAATTGAAAAGCATGCTGTATTCAGACTTCAATTCAAAATTCATAATGAAAATAAAGCCTTCCAGATGTAGAGGGATTTTTCTACGAAAGCAGAAATCTCCTAACCAAATTGAAAGGGAGATCACTGCGTAGGAGAATGCTGCACAAGTACTCTAAGTTATTATAAAGTACAGCGTTGGCGTTTTATCTGATATTCACTATAAATTATTCCCCCCATTTTGCTTTGTGCGGCAGAACGATTACGATTTTCTTCTGAAATCCAGTGACAAGAATCGGGTAATTATGATAACCAGCAAGCAATAATAACAAATTGAAAACAAAATGATATTTCATTAGATTAGATAAGAGTCATTAACTGACACAGGTCCCGTACTCACATTGTTCAGTTCTGGAACGGCTTATTATCATTGTATTTGACTGTTTATTATAAATGAGTTATTTGAGCATAAAACAGGACAATTGAACAAGAACACACAAAGGAAATCAATCCCCGCCATATTCAATGATTTTGAGGATTCTGTTATGTTTCTTCTGATACGGGTTAGAACTGCCAGAGAAGTTAGCAGGGTTGTATACCATCACGTAATCGGACAGTTTATATTTCTTTTTTCTTATTCAATATAAACAACATATCTTACATAATGTCCGGTACAATACAATAAAATAATACAACATTTTACATAACCAAAGCTACGTGTTTAACTTGTAACATTGAAATGTATAACCCAGTCTGCACAATTTTTTTAAAGGATATAGAAATAAGTAGAATCAATAAAAGGAAAGCAAAAAAGAAGAGTGAATGCTATGGCTCAGTATCCTAAATGTACTTCTATCTATTCAATCTAATAAATTTCTTAAACAAACTTGTTCAGTTTTCTGTCATAAAGATGTTATTGGTGTTTCATCAATGCTAATTCTTTTTTCTATTTTGAATTGTTTATTAAGACGCGTATTGTCTTACATTTTAATTGTTAAGTCAAATGTACTTTAAAAAAGAAAGAGAGCTTATACCGACGCAAAATTGTTTGTTAACGACACAGACATGGGTGTTGAAGCAAAATATCAAGCGGCCGAACCTTAAAAAGATCGATATGATGAAGAAATTTACCTTACATTGTGTTGTATTGATTTATGTAGATTTATATTGAAGTGATCAAAAATTGAAATAACGAACATTTAGCTTTGGAAATAAGATTTATTCAATAATTATGCGGGAGATTGTAAAATCTAGGTTTAAATTCATCGAATGTGAAGTGACGGATAAATTACCGACTAAATTTGGAATGGCTGTGAAATCATATCGATCTGTCCTCTAATTAAGAATTTCGTTACCAACATCATAAATAAAACAACATTGTCCTGACGTCTTGACTAATTGATGTTCTGTCCTTTATCACTATGTTACTGCAAACAATAAACGGACTTGAATAAAGGTAGTTCTTAGATGACTTGGCTTTCGTATGACATCATATGCCCTCATATGGGACGTATTTGATCGCATGGTAACATGTTTTTTTTTTCGTCGTGTGGGAATTGAACCATGTGAAAAGTACGTCTTGGGACCGTACCGTACGTAAATACTGGTGTTGTTCACCAACATTCAATTAAAGTTGCCCTTTATGCATGAATAATTATGACGCGGTATATTCAATACTCGACAGTCTTCCGAACACAGTCGATAAGCAATAGAGCTATACGCTTTATATATCAACCGGTAAACTTAGCACAATTTATCAAATTATTCACTTGGACGAACCACGTGGTCGAACATTACGGACGGCTCCGAGGATATTTTCAGATACTCAGTATAGCGAGTAATTCGTGATAATCAGGCAGGTAAACAGACGGTGAATGTCGGTGAACAATATATCACAAAACAACACACCATCATACCGACCCGTAATGCTAGTAATATAAACTGCAACGTTGGCTTTCCTTCGTGGTTCAGTGGTAAGGCTTTTGTTTTTTGATCGGAGGGTCCCTGGTTTGTATCCCGGTCCGTTCTTCGGGATTTTCCCTCAGCAAAATTTGCATTCAACGTTGCACCTCTCCACTAAGGTGTATAAATGGGTACCTATGAGGGAATAAACCAATGTGCCGGGGTTGCAATTGCGCCATATTGAAACGGCCGTATTATCACCTAATGATCGTGGAGGTTATTGTAAAAGTCGCCTGCATACACCTAGCTAAGATATGAGACTATAGACCCTATATTTACCGTTTACCAGCTCTTATTCAATATGATCACATCATAATCCCTCGACGATTCGCAAAATAAAAGTACAAAACACCACAGGTCGTGTGGCACATTACTAGTTGGAATAAATTATTCAACCCATGTTAAGTTCCAATAGTGTTGCACTTCATTTTTCATTTGCTTTGTGGGGCAGAACGACATCTTATTCTGATAGCCATTGACAAGAATCGAGTAATTACGATAGCCGGCAAGCGTTAATGATAAAAAGAGAATTATTAGTTTTAATTGTCTCTCGAGATATACGCCTGAGCCGTTTCGTGAGCGAATAACACCCACCTACCAACTGTGATTCACGGAAGAGTTCATGTAAATAATTTGCGTACATGCGCACTGTCTTTTGAACTGTAGAATGCTGGATAATTGTCTAGAAATAGATGTTTGTGTCGTCTGCTTTCCAAATCTTGAATATCTGCTTAATACTGCAGAGGAAATATACTCAGTCTAACAAACAGTTCTGATCACAAGCCAATCGCGAATTTACTTTGCGGCTGGCCTAACCTGTCTGTTTGCGAAAGCATGAGGTTTGATCCAGCGCTTTAATCGTTAATTGTTAACCAAGTTCATAGCGCCAAGAATTATTACCAATTTAGCAAGGTATTCGTTCCTGTCTGTGTTGACTCAATGTTAATCATTATGGCCTAATGTGGCATCTGAAGAAGAAAACAAATCGTCTATTACAGCGTTTTCTGGAAGATTGAAGACACTGAGAAACAAGATTGGACAATAAAAGGTCAGTGAGACAAGCCCTACATGAATGATGTTCAAGGAGTATGTCTTTAGACCTGTTCAAGGGGAATGTCTTTAGACCTGTTCAAGGGGAATGTCTTCTGACCTGTTCAAGAGAAATGTCTTTAGACAAGTTCATGGGGAATGTCTTTAGACCTGTTCAAGGGAAATGTCTTTAGACCTGTTCAAGGGGAATGTCTTTAGACCTGTTCAAGGGGAATGTCTTCTGACCTGTTCAAGAGAAATGTCTTTAGACAAGTTCATGGGGAATGTCTTTAGACCTGTTCAAGGGGAATGTCTTTAGACCTGTTCAAGGGGAATGTCTTTAGACCTGTTCAAGGGGAATGTCTTTAGACAAGTTCATGGGGAATGTCTTTAGACCTGTTCAAGGGAATGTCTTTAGACCTGTTCAAGGGGAATGTCTTTAGACCTGTTCAAGGGGAATGTCTTTAGACCTGTTCAAGGGGAATGTCTTTAGACCTTTAGACCTGTTCAAGGGGAATGTCTTTAGACCTGTTCAAGGGGAATGTCTTTAGACCTGTTCAAGGAGAATGTCTTTAGACCTGTTCAAGGAGTATATCTTAAGACCTGTTCAAGGAGTATGTCTTAAGACCTGTTCATGGGGAATGTCTTTAGATCTGTTCATGGGGAATGTCTTTAGACCTGTTCAAGGGGAATGTCTTTAGACCTGTTCAAGGGGAATGTCTTTGGACCTGTTCAAGGGGAATGTCTTTAGACCTGTTCAAGGGGAATGTCTTTAGACCTGTTCAAGGAGAATGTCTTTAGATCTGTTCAAGGAGTATGTCTTTAGACCTGTTCAAGGGGAATGTCTTTAGACCTGTTCAAGGGGAATGTCTTGAGACCTGTTCAAGGGGAATGTCTTGAGACCTGTTCAAGGGGAATATCTTTAGACCTGTTCAAGGGGTATGTATTTAGACCTGTTCAAGGGGAATGTATTTTGACCTGTTCAAGAGGTATGTATTTAGACTTGTTCAAGGGGTATGTATTTAGACCTGTTCAAGGGGTATGTATTTAGACCTGTTCAGGGGGTATGTATTTAGACCTGTTCAAGGGGTATGTATTTAGACCTGTTTAAGGGGTATGTATTTAGACCTTTTCAATGGGGTATGTCTTTCGACCTGTTCAAGGGGTATGTATTTAGACCTGTTCAAGGGGTATGTATTTAGACCAGTTCAAGGGGTATGTATTTAGACCTGTTCAAGGGGTATGTATTTAGACCAGTTCAAGGGGTATGTATTTAGACCTGTTCAATGGGTTTGTATTTAGACCTCTTGGTGGGTTGTAGTCCTTTGGGTAGCTGGCTCCAATTTACAACTTCTCTTTAGCGGACGGAGAAATCACGTGACCAATGTTCACGATCTTATGTCCGAACAAGATGGCCGCACCACAGGTATTTTGCCAACGAGAGCAACAGTGTGTATCTTGCACGGGTGTGCATATCCAAAACAGTCAGTCTTCGACTGCAATTTGTCTGCAACAGTGTGTACCTCGCATGAGTTGACCACCAACTTTTCGGTTCTGCAGGTATATGATAACCCGTGCTTTATAATGACGTGACGTCTATCACTCGATAGAGAAATCGCAGTCGACGGTCGGGCATGTCCAAATCAGCCGGTCTTCGTTTGCGACTTCTCTGCCGACTGTAAGACGTAACGCAGTCATAAAGCATGGGTTATCATAAACCACCAGAACCGGATAATTGATGGTCAACTTATATAGGGTACACATTCAATCGTATCTACTCGGTAATTCCCGGCACAAACCGGCAGATATACCTCGTAGGTAGTTCATGACCACACCAGAAACCCTGTGGAAATTCGCCGGATAACTCACATGGTTACAACATTACGCCCATGGACTATATAGTTATCTAGATACACACACGTCGTTTAGATATCGCCATTGAATGTAGTTATTTATTCTTTAACACGACGACAGTGGTGCAGTGGTAGAGCGTCGATCTCTTGTACCGAAGGTCCGGGGTTCGAATCCACGTTTCAACATATCATATTTTCTTAATCGTATCTACTGGGCGATCCACGGCTTTTGCCGGAGATTGCCGAGAAGATACGATTGCAAACGGTCATGCCCTTCGTCGTCGGACTACTTTTATAGTGGCTCCCCATTGCCTCCTAGGTTATTATGAAGAAAAAGCCGAGGTGTTCCGATTGGTACACACTGCGATTATAATTGGCAAATGAAGGTTGAGAAAAGCAATTGTACCTGTTCCGTCATGGGCGCGGCCATCTTGTTCGGAAATAAGATCGTAAACAATGCTCACATGATCCCCCCGCGCCTGCTAAACCACATTCGGCATAAGCACCAGTTATGCATCCAGAGATTGTTTTCAAAGCTCAAGTTCGTTCACATTGTCGGACTTCTTATATTCACATATTTATGACTTTAAAAGTGATATCAGAGATAGGTGTGAAGTAATGAGTTAAACTTGATAAGATGCAAGTGTTAACCCTTTCCCAAACAACAAATTATGAACTGTCCCAAATTGGAAAAGTTTGCGGACGACATTTCAAAATGTGATGAAATTGGAAAATAAACAACTGATAGGGCAGAAAACATCGTGGGAAAAGGAAAAATTACTCAATACGAGCAATTTGTCCTTTTCCCACAATGTTTTCTAAAGTCGTCTGCAACAAAGCGGTCAAATGTCGTAATTGTTTGGGAAAGGTTTAACACACACTCGACTTTGATAGCACGAGATAACACTTAACCGTATCATGTAAGTTACGGGTATCGTGTGACTTGAGAAGTACTCGAGACTGGCCTATTCAGGGGGAGTATCCATCGGAAATGCATTTCTTGTACGGACGTAAAACATGAAAACGAGAAGTTGTATTTTGGTTCTGCGAATCCAGTGTTGTACTGAGAAAGTGAATGTTGAAATCAATACATGTATGTGAATGTTGAGACATGTGACAATGCTTCTATTTTAGGTAAGTTTGATTTGGTTACTTGTTTCGTACTCTATCATCTGAACCACTAGAAGTGATGTTCCTTGCGACCTTTCATTAATCCACATTCGGCGCGATAACTAGTTATGTATCCAGAAAGCAGAATCGAGGGAAATTTATCTAAGTTGTAAGCACTTGTTTCACAATCCATGTACATGTAAAAATAAGTTTAAACAAAATTACAGACAATTTTGGAATTTAATTCCGTTAAATGACCAAGAGAATGTGAAATCAAAGTTTAGCCCAGTTTCTTGATTATATAAAATGGGGCATCTTAATATATCACAGTTGCTACTTTAATTAACATTTGTTCATATCATTATGCTAGGTAAACCCTTACGTATCTCTGCATTAACTTATCGGGTTTTTTTTTTTTTCATTAAAATGATTTAAATGGGGTCTTCTTTGCCGATTTGTTAGGCAACTTAGATCATTTCCTTTTAGAATATTTGTATTTTTTCACAACATACCGTAACATAGCATGTACATATTCAGCATTTAACATATGCAATGTTTATTTCTGATATAAACTGTTTACTTATTTGACATATATGGAGACACAGTTTAACGGTATCTTATCTCAGTTAATCAGAGAAATGAGTTAAAGTAAGTGCAAAAGCACTTGCTCAGTGATAACAATTTTGTAATAACACTTAACGGCGTTATTAATGAATGAATGGTGTTTTAAGGCGCATCGACAGCTTAAGGCATTTAGCACGCATTATGATGATGTGGATACATGTATATTAAGAGTATTAACAGCTTAAAATGTATTTGTTGAAAGAAAAAAAATAACAAGAATTTGTAATTAATGAATAAAAGTAGATAGAGAATTTGTAAAAAATTAATGATTGTTGATAGATTGTTTGTAATGAATGTGTGATATTAAATAAATAGTGTGTGATGAGAAAAGGATATTGATAAATGTATATATATTTAAAATTTGTAAGGAATCAAAATTTATTGTAAATTCCAATTTCTTTGAGAAAAGAAAGAATTAATTCAATCCTGACAGTCTCAAAAAGCTTATAAACAGCGTTGACATTGAAATATTTTGCACGAATTCTTTGGAAATCAATGCAATTGAGTAATATATGTTTGATGGTAAATGGTGCATTGCATGAAATGCATTCAGGTGCATCTTCCTTAGCCAAAAGCCAGGAGTGTGTAATGTGTAAATGACCAATTCGAATTCGTGCAATTGTAACTTCCTCTCTTCGTACGGACCCAGAAGAAGTGACCATTCTCCGAGGGTAGGCTTAATTGAATGCAATTTATCAAAAACATTATCATTCCAATTTGTTTGCCAGATGGATGTGATGTAAGTTAAAATAGAAGGTTTAAAATCGGTGTATGGTACTTTTAGATCTGAAATAGGAAGGTTAAGAGCTGACTTAGCGGATCTATCCGCATGATAAACCTTTTATACTTCAGACTCATGGATGTATCCGGGAAAATGGCAAAGGCCCGTGACGTCGAAACACCAGACTTGTTGTGTGATCCGTGTGCAGAAAGAGGTGAAGAAGAACGAGCTGTTTCCTATTGCACTGTATGTATTGAATACCTCTGCAACGACTGCAGGAAAGCCCACAATAAGACAACGGTAACAAAAAGTCATGCGTTGTTTGATGGTGACAGTATGCCAAAACAGAAGCCTGTATCTAAGATGGAGCTATTGTGTTCCAAGCACAACGGCAACCCTTTGGATTATTACTGCAAAACACATAACCATTTTTGTTGCAATGTCTGTGTTAATATCGGTTACAAACATTGTAGTTTCGAGTACATTGACACCGTGGCGTCCAATTTCGAAAAAAGCGATGAATATGTAGCGCTAGAGAAAGCAACCGACGACCTGGTAAGGCGTTTAAAGGAAATGAAAGATGTATTGACGAAACACAAGAAGGATATATACACGGCACATGAAAACTTTCTTTCTGACCTTCGAAATTTCAGGGCCGAAATAAACAGCGCATTAGATTCCCTACAGGAAACAGCTCTGAGTGAAGCCGTAATTGCCAGAGATTTTGACGAGAAAACAATCGATTATGTAGCTGCAAAATGCGATTCAATTCTATCCAACATGTATCAATTGACATCTGAATTAGAGGAGCTTAACAAATACAAACAAGGAAGACAGCTGCTGATCTGCAGTAAAAAGGCTGCAGTTAATGTTAAGACGTACGAACATATGGTACACGAACTGTCAAAGCAAAATAAAGTCAAAGATTACAAGTTCAAACCGAACACGAAAATCATAAATGATCTACGTTCGCTCACCATGCTTGGCCATTTGGAAGAAAAAAACATTGACGAGGTACCTCAACAAAGCAATACCCAAGGGATAAGCGAAGGGATGAGGTTTACATATTTCAGTTCAAGCTTTCACGGACATGAAGCAGGATTTGTTGGTAGCATCGACGTACGACATCCTGCAGATGAGGGAAATTGTTGGATCACCGGAGGGGATTTGATCGATGATACAAAGCTAGCATTGGCCGATCGTCAAAACTCCAGTGTGAAGATTATTGACATAAACAGTAACACTGTTTTATCTCATAAATACCTGCCTGCTCAACCAAGGGACATAACATGTGTGAATCAGGGTCAGATTGTCGTTACTTGTGCTAGCCATGATGAAGGAAGATTGGTATTTCTTCAAGTTGGTAAACCCATGACTAAACCCATGTCCATAATGAAAGAATTGAAAATCGGTCGAACCTGTCGTGGTATTGTTTTCACCAACAGTACATTCGTTGTTACATTTAGGTATCCAGAATCGGCCGTTCAAATAATCGACATGAATGGGGACGTCCTGAAAACATTTAAAACAGATATAACTGGTGGTGCTCTTTTCTCCAACCCCGAGTACATCAGTCTAAGTACGGACCAGCAAACGATTTTCGTGTCGGATTGGTCTAATCATAGCATAACGAGGCTTACTGTTGATGGAGCAGTACAACATGTGTATACCGATGAACATATGCAAAGTCCACGTGGTTTGGCTGTAGATGCAAACGATTATGTTTATGTAGCCGGGTGGTCCTCAGACAATATAAATCGACTATCTTCTGAAGATGACACAAGTAAGGTTGTAGTGGATAAGACTGATGGGGTGTTTCATCCATGCATGATGGTGTATTGTAAAACACGACACAGACTGTATTTCAGTGTTGAGAAGAAAGGCGATTGGGGAGTGAACATTTATCAACTTCCACAATAACTACCACGACAAGTTCATCAGACGCATTGTAATTAAGGACAGTGATGTCTCGTTAATCCGAACACGTCCGGTCCCAACAAAATGTCCGGATTACCGAATCATCCGGACTAATGAAGTAAGGCATATTCTTATACACATTAAGACATAAACAGTCTATGTGCACGTGTTTACTTATAACCCTTTAGCAAACGCCAAATTGTCGACTGTCACAAATTGAGAGAGTTTGCAGACAACATTTCAAAACGTGATGAAATTCAAAAATATTCTTCTGATATGGCAGAAAACATTGTGGGAAAAGGAGACATTGCTCGTTACGAGCAATGTCTCCTTTATCCAAAATGTTTTAAAAAGTTTGTTTGCAACAAACTGGTCAAATAATTATGTTCCCTTACAATTTCGTTCGGATTGCGAGACATTCGGATAATCGGGGTCCGGATAAACGTTATAATATCACTTATACTGAACTCTTATATCGATATCATAAGTTTTTGCATTTGTATTTGCTTTTTTCAAAATAGACATTGTTATATAGAATAGAATAAAACATGCATGAAAATATTTTGAATTTGACTCATTTTACAAAAATCTAATATTTATATTTCATGCTGTTGTTAGCTTACCACACGTAATATTCATTTGGGAAAAAATCCCTTTAAACTTATGTAACCAGGTCATCTTTTGGTAGTAATACTTTCCAGGTAAAATCCATCCAGTAATACTTTGGTAATGGGATTTTTTCTCATGCCTTATGTATTTGTTGACTTGAACATATTTTCTTATGTTTTGTGTTTATCTTGAGTTGCACATGAGTCTCGATTATCTTATGTCGTTAGTGCAGACCAGCTTATTTAAACCTTTGTCCAAGAAGAAAGTTTTGGCATTCCAAATTATTATTGAAAAGGATAGTTACGTTATTATTGAATACTTGATAAGAAGTTTAGAGTTGAGTTCATAAGAAGATATTTTAAACTAGCGTCACTGGCCTGTGAGTTGAAAGAGGGTTGACGTCTTGGTGTTCAGTTCCACAAACTGATACCTGGTTGTTTTGTTATTGTATGTCGACATTCCGTGAGGGAATGTGGCGTTCCGGAATAAATTGGATTATGATAAGAGAAGCGTCTTGTTATGATTGAAACCTCAGTAACCGTGGTAACACTTATAGTAAGAAATCTTAAGATAAAACATGTGTTGAGTTGATCCCAAATAAAATTACTTTATCAGACCTCTTAAAACTTAAATCTACGGCCTTGCAGTCAGATTTTTTTTTTATTTTTGAGCGCTGGTATTATGCCTGAAGCGGTAGTCGTTCATGAAAAAGAAAATGAACCAGGGGTGTAAGAGCATTGGAGCGTTTGTAAGAGAATAACTAGACAAAGAGCAAAATTCTAACAGCTTAGAGAGAAACAACAGTTGTATTCCTGGCAATTCATAAATGTTCTCTGTTCAATAGTCTCTGACTGTATATTTTCCTAAAAACATTGAACTAAGACCTTCACTGACTCAAGGATCAGTAGGTACATGCCTGAAGAGAACATTAGTACCGCTCTCTCAGAGCGCGAAGCGCTCGGAGAGCGGATAACGGTAACATACGTACGAGTAACAAGTTATGTTAACACCGGTTATACCATTAGCAAAAAAACAGGTGGCTTCCGGTTTACCTAAAGGAGAAAACTCGTGTTTGCTTCGGGTGTTTCCGGCTTTACGGAATGGACTGGTTCTATCTAAATTTATTTTCAAGCATTACCTTTATCTACCAATATATCTACCAATAGTGAACCATTCCTTGTAAAGAGAAAACTCGGTTTGCTTCGGGTGTTTCCGGCTTTATGGAATGGACTGGTTTTACATAAATTCATTGCCGCTCATTGAGTTTATTTCCGCCAATCGTGAATGAACCATAAACCATTCTATCGAAAAACAAAACACGAACAACAGGATCGGCGCCACCGCTTCAAACTTTAAATTGGACATAGTGTTCAACTCCTTGAAAGGAAAACGTATCGCCGGTTGTAGGTAAGACAACTTTTTGTACTCTTTCATTTCGTTACAAAACAATATATCTAACTAGACCATTTTCACCAAAAATCGTCATAGAAAAATCGAGAAGGCGAGCCCTCGTCACGCCTCGCTGAAGATGCTTCCTCTTAACAAACATCCATTTGAAAAAAAACTTCTCCCTTTTAAGTAGAACTACAGCATTCATTTTTGAGTATTACAATACATGTTCCCTGCAGTACTAGGCTAGAAAATGTGTGTTGCCAACAACACTCCACGGTGAAATAAGTGTTCACTTTCTATCGATTCGGTGATAACAACTTGCAGTATGGCATAATCTAATGTTTATGTAGACGGTCTATGTCATTTTCGCGGTGTGTAAAGCATTAGGTACACATCGTGTTGTACACTATTATGCTGACCAATAGTCAGTTGCTGACATGGATTATTTGTTATTGTTGGAGCTTTTAAATTGAGTGCAAAGAACCTTCTTGACAATTCAATATAGCGTTATGTGGCGATATTTTATGTAACAATAACAGTGTGAATTTCCTTTTCCCAAAGTGAAATACCCTGTAAAGTACCTTGTTACACATGTCACCTTATTCGTTTGGTAGTATTTTATTTTAGTCGTCCAGTGATGATATAATTCCCAAACATTGAATTGTTCTTGCAAGTGAGGATTTTGTCCCAAAGGTTTATGGTAATAGATCCCTTAGTTGTTTTTTCTTTATATTACAGAATGTATGATGGTTGGAAATATGTCAATTTTAAAGAAAAGATGATGCAGGCCTACATAAACATTGATTCTGTTTTATAATACAAGTAAGTATATGTCTAAACATGTATATTCTTTATCTCCTATTTGAATAAAAAAAAACATAAGTGTCATAAAGATTGAAGGTAACTTATTAATGTTAAAAAGCAAAGAAGCAATTCTCTTCAATGTGGAAGTTTGTTTTCCTCTTTAATTTGAACATTTCGGATTAGATTATAGTATAACTACATATGCAGAAAAAGTTTTCAGGAAACAAGTGTGACAAAGGTTGGACTTCTTAACATGTTCTCCTTTTATTACTTCAAATGATCATTATGATCCAGAAATGTTGATGAATTTGGTGTTGCTCACAATTTGTAATTGACTCTTTCTCTTTCCTTTTTCAAAAACCTGGGTAAGAATGAGAATGAAACCAAAATAAGTCAAGACAGGTTGGACTATAGATTTTTTTTATCACCAATCAGTTCTTTTTAATTCTGTCGGTTAACTGCTTCAATTGATTACCATCAGGAATGAATTATTTCCATTGTTACCAATTTAAAATTATAAGTCAGTTTAATGTGGCCAGTATTGCCAAATGATTTATATTTTTTATTTTTCTCTTTTAACAGCCAAATCTGATGACTAACTGGCAGAGTAAGGAAGGGGTAACAGCAACAAATCATTCAGTGATGTGGATATAATAAGAAACAGATGAAGATTTACAAGGAGATACCTTAAATCTTCATGTTTGATCAGTGAATAGTTTTAAAGTTTTGAAGAAGTTGAACACAACTGTTTCTGTCATATTTTTCCAACTTTCAGAAGTGTTTTACTACTATTCAAACAATGAAGGTCAGGGAACTGTTGATGTCAAGAATGAAGCAAATGTGCCAAAACTCAGCTGTGACTTAATTTTTTCAACCAAATTGTTAAAGCAAGGAATTAGAATACATGAACTAATGCTGTCTGCTGATTATCACTTATGTCTTTAACTACATTTCATTAATCATTTATTGCATACAGAACTTTTTTTTTTAAGTTCTTTAATAGATAAACACATAAAAAAGCAGTGTTTCATGTGTGAACAAAGGTTTATAAAATATTAATGAAAAATTAAAGATTTTTTTTATATCTTTTGGCTACAGCAAAGCTTTTTGTTGTTATTGAATGTCCTTTTGTAGATCAGCAAAGCAATTTCTGTGGGATTTTCTTATCTATATTGAACAATAAAGAACCATTCAAACAAAGACCTGATTGGTTTTCTATTTGATGTAATTTGGTTAGTCCCAAATCATGTACAAGCAGATGAGTATGTTGTTGAACATCATCTGAAACTATTAATCTAACTGACCCTTCTTCATCACTAAATGACATGTTGTTTTTTCTCATGATGATTTAAACCAGTACATACAACACATGATTTTGTGAAGAAAATTGTATGATTTCAAGCAGAAACAGACTTGTGGTTCAAAAATTATAGTTTGGTGGTTCTGACATTGCATGAGCAGTTTGTCCTTACATGATGAATGTCTCATTATTGATGAAAGGCCCTCATACACAGCCCAAGCAAGCTTAACCCTTTTCCAAACAACAAATTGAAAGAGTTTGCAGACGATATTTCAAAATGTGATGAAATTGAGCAATATTCTTCGGAAAGAGCAGAAAACCTTGTGGGAAAAGGAAAAATTGCTGTTTCGAACAATTTCTCCTTTTCCCACAATGTTTTCTAAAGTAGTCTGCAACAAAGTCGTCAAATGTCGTTACTGTTTCGGAATGGGTTAACTAATACCCATATAGAACATAGTCCATCAAAAAAGTCTACCAGGAGACTTGCCCTTTTACTGAGACCTATCTATATGTGACAAAGATGACAGCTCTGTGTAAAAATGAGTATTTGCTCCCCAAAGTAAGCCACTTCTTTTATTTCCACAAAGTTGTACTTTGAATTTAGATTGAAAAGCATTATTCAGTTATAGGCGTAGGAGCCTTATGTATCAACCGGGGGGCCAACTTTATTTTGCCCCCAATATTCACAATGGCAAATGAAGATATTTGAAAAGAAAAAGAGAAGAAACGAAATTTAACAGCAGAATAAAATTAAATGTGTATTTTTGTGCTTTATCTAATACCAATTCACCTTTTGTTACGAACAATAACCAAAATCTTTTTGACGTCATCATCGCAAATGACAATCTGAACACATCGGGTTCATCCAATGAAAAGTCATCTCACAAAAATACCCGGGAAGTTTTGATTGACAAAAACAATGGTGTAATAGAATTTGTTCTAAGGAGTCAGACTCAATATTGTCTTCAATTGTTAGCTAAAGCTTGAAAAATAAGTTATTCTCGTCCTTGTAGTAGATGAATCCGTGGCTGTGACAGTCTGGTCGCTGCTACTTTTTGTTTAAATCAATACATTTAATTTCCGCGTGAGATCGAGACCTGGCATATCCCTTTTTTTTTTTTTTTTTTATTATTAAAGATACACATTTTCATACGCTTTCTTTTAATTCTCATGATGTTATTGAATTTGTAAATGCATGAAGAGTCATTAAAAAGTTTAGGAACACTTATTCTTAGACCGGTCTTCATCTGAAGTTGGCCGAGTCTTGGTTCCTTGGAGATACGTGGAAGGAGAAATCCTCATCCCATCGCTGCCACCAATGTAATGAACCGAGCAAATAACCTCAAAAATACACAATGATCAGTTGTGTTGTCAATTGATACTCCCGTATGTTTTCAATAACAAACATTACATTATATGTTGCCAACCTATTTACTGATAGTGTTGTGATAGCTCATGGCACCATTGTTTGTGAGCTCAAGGCGGTAACCATAGAAAATGACGATATATTATAATATGTTGGACAGATTATTGAGGATGTACTTATTATTTCAACGAAGGTAGACAGATTTTTTTTAACACAGAACAACTGAAAGATATTTGAGAATTGCTTGAGAATCATGTTGATATGTTGATATTTTTTTCAAAAGCAGATGACGATGTAGGTCAGTGTAAACAAAGAATATATCCCGTTGAGGACACAGCATTCGATCAAAGACATCGAAGGATACCATGCAACATGATAAACGAGGTTCGGAAACATTTAGAGTCACTTAGAGTCGCCGGAAGTGATTCGTAAGTCTAAGTCATGCTATCGTTCTAACTTCGTGTTGGTTAAAAAGAAGAACGGGAATTCACGCAAGTGCATTGATTACAGGCAACAAAACAGTATTTCGGTAAAGGATGCATATGTACTCCCAATGATTGAGGAGGTTTTTGATATTCTTCTCGACTCAAAGTGTTGTTTCTACAATGGATATTAAAAGTGGTTATCACAACGAGGAATAAAAGAAAGAATCTAATAACGAACGGCATTTACAGACGGTCTGTTAGGATTGTTTCAGTAAAATGGGATGCCGTTTGGTCTTTCTAATTCACTAACGATATATCAAAGATTAATGGAGGACTGTTTAGTCGACCTGAATACAAAGATCTGTGTAATGTACTTGGATGGCCTTATTCTATTTTCAATTTCTCATGAAAAGTACTTAGAACGACTGAATACTGTGTTAAATCGGTTAGCAGAATGTAATTTGAAGCTCTCTGCAGAGATATGTTTTATTATTCAAACGAAGATACGATTTCCTGGACATGTTGTGTTAAGTAAAGACGTTCGGATGGACCCATCAAAGATTGACAGGATAAGAAATTGACCGGCTCTGCAAAAACAGATGAACTAATGTCGATTTTAGCGTTTGAAAGTTATTGTCGTTGGTTTATAGGGATTTTCTGAAATCTCTAAACACCTTTCAGATCTTCTTCCAGCAGCGTTGACTTAGGAAGGTCAAAGGTGGAACAGAAACCATTGGTGTGAACGACCACAGAACAAGTGGCATTTGATAAGTTACGAATAACTTAATCTTCACCTCCAATCTTAGCTTATCATTACTTTGAAAAACCATTCGAATTACACACAGATGCGTGCAGAATGGGACTGAGTGCTGTTTTATATAAGATGAATGTGAAATAGCAAATGCAAGTAGATCTCTTTCAAAATCTGAGAAAAATCACGCGGCTTTTAAGTAAGAACTGACAGTCTCTATCGCTCCTTGGCGAAAACGGCTCTATATTACCAGAGATTTTGGTCGATGTCGTTGATTAGTAATTGTTGTGCCTGGCAAGATCAAAGATATCAAAGCAAGGAAGCAATTGCTAGAGAGTCAAAGACAATATGATACAACAGGGAACCCATGCCAAAATACGCATTAGATCAATGCCAGTAATGGTTGCTAAACCCAACAGAAACGCCCTGATGAGTCACAAATGGAACAACACTACTTTGGTTTCCAACAATAGGAATTGACAGCTGTTAACCTTAATTCTAATTGATATACATGTACTTTCAACGAAATGAAATGTCAAATATCTGTCATGTAGCAAATATGAATTGATATCTAAATTAGTTGAACAAGATATTATCAAGAAGGGATACAATAAAATAAAAGGGACAATAAAATTACCGGATAGTCATATTGTTTATTGTTTCAATTCAAAATTATCTTCTGTCGCTATATTGATAGTCTCACTTTAACCTTTCTTTTGATTTCCTAAATACATCACAATCATGTATTGAAACAGAAGAAATGTATTTCTCGGGACGTAAGGAAACAATCTGAACAACGTGTGGGTATCTAGCTTACGAACTACCTAAATATATGGTTGGCGTACACCGTTGTTTTATAGAGTAAATGAAATGTTGCATTGCTTTTGATATGTGCTTCTTCAAATTAAAAGACCATCCAGTACCTTAATTAAACAATCAATTTTAAATTGTAATCTTTTAACCGCATTTTAGATACCCTTCGGAAAGCGTGAGGGTAATACCTACAGATACAGAACTCATTCCGGATGGATTTGACAGGGTGTCCTATTATGTACAGTATTTTTCCTGCAATTTTCAAGATTTATATTACAAGTAGGGAATGTGGATTTGCATTAAATTTGACTCTTATTGGATTTAGAGGAATGCAAAAGTAGTTTAAGAAAACATGAATCTAATCGGGACCAATAACTTTGTAACACAGTTGTTCTATGCAGCCTTTATTAGTTTGTGCGTAGGGAAACGAAGTCATCCGGTACATAGATTAGTGAACAACAATCAAAAGAGTGCGGCTTATGTGAAATGAAGCATGGGATGACATATTGGGTTCGGCCATGATTTTCATAAAGGTGTGCCGGTACAGGATTAATCCTGGATGGGGAGATACACAGCTGTCGAAAACAACAACAGACGGTAGCTGTAATGATACCTTTAAATATACATAAGAATAAAAACGCACACCCTCGAACAGCGAACAAAATAAACGGGTGTAAGATATGTCGATATAAATAACCAGCAATGACCATAGCTTTTGATTTCAAAATTGTAATAAAGACAGTTATACCTGCGATATAGATTTAACATTAGATCTTAGTGATTATAAATATGTAGATATGTTGATAAACCTCTTACCTGTCTCCATCACAATTCTCCTTTTCTCTGTATTCTTTCTCGTTTGTTCGATATTTTGTTCTTTCTGGTCATTTTGGCAATTGTGCTATGTTATCATGCGAACAAATACAACAATCAAAGAATCCCTTACCAAGGATGACAGGTCAAACACAAATGGTCACCCACTACTCGAGCGCAATAACAAGACCAGTGGCTACATCCATCGCAAATAAACAATAAGAAAGGTCAAACAATGGAACTCGCCTAAAACCAAAGTATTCAAAAGGTTGTTCGTCCTGCTTCACAAAAAATGAGTTTCCAGAGTTGCACTAGGTCATTTACCAAACCGAACCGCGTCTAATGTTCAAACGAAAACCTGATTTGAACAGAGAAATCAAGACAACTGAAATTGGTTCAGAGATCTCTCTCTAGTTCAATGTTTTTTGAAAGTCGTAGGTTCGGAAACTAAAACGGTGGAATTTTCTTAACCAAAAAAACTCAATTATGAGTCAGGAACAATCCGATGTAAACTCTAAGTGTAACGCAATCTTGGCAAAGATGTAGATAGGGGCATCAGGGGCCCGTTTTACTAAACAACTTACGGAAAATGTTTGCGTAAGTCATAATTGATTAACATGGATAATATCTTCAATGAAGTACAATATTGCAATGTGACACGTCATTGGAAGCGTCTCGGAGAGACGATTCCAATGATGTGTTACTTTGCAATATTGCTTTGCCAAATATTGAAATAAAAGGACTTATTGTTTTAGACTTACGCAAATCTTAAGCGTAAACTGTTTAGTAAAACGGGCCCCGGAGATATAAGTGTTTTCTGTCTACAAACCCTTTTAGTATTATCAGGGGTCCCTGAACTCCCTATTCACAAGGACCACCAAAATCAAGGTCCTCGGGGAATTCAAAATGACACGTAATGATTGGTCAACAGACACCATTCTAGATGATTGCAAGCATAGAAATGTCTACGTCACATTCCTGGAATATCTTTTTGATTTAAACCTGATACAAAAGGTTACGAAAACTCTTTTTTCGACCAATTTAGTAATAAGCATGATAGTCCACACTAGCCTCGTTTCGGGTCAAGGCATTGTTGCAAAACCTAACTAATTTCTTTACCAAGAAAAGCATGGGGGACTATATTTATACAGGAGTCAGTAATAAGTAATGAACTATACTACCCATGACAACCTAGAACAAGGCCATCAAACTGACATAATTGTCATGGATTTCAGTAAGGCTTTCGATAAGGTTAATAACCATAAGGTAGTACTCAAATTTCGGAAACTATGTAGATCCAGTCATCTCTACATGGATTAGAACATTTCATTTCAACCGCACACAACAGGTTTTTTGTTGCAGGTAAAACTTCACAGATAACTCCCCAGTTCAGCTAGGCGTCCCTCAAGGATCTATACTATGGCCCTGTCTTCTCCATTCATACATAAATTACATCTCCGATGGTGGATACTGTTCGTAGATGACACTGTTGTCAACTCTACAAAGAATGTCCAAACTCTACAGAACGACCTTAACAGCCTTGAAACTTTGGAATCCGACTTATCCTTTGAATTTGAATCCAACAAATGTGAATTCACACGAATCACCTATGAAAAACTATACAGAATCGTACTTAAGTCAATTGGCGTGTAAATCCATAGGTGTAACAATCAGTTAAACCTCTTCTGTACCAATTGCATACCATAACAAAAGCGATAAATACACTCAGATTCATTAAAAGTGATACTCGGACCCAAACACAAAGATACCAGATGCCTACAAAACATACGCCACAGCCGGAGATCTTTCCTACGATTTAGTGTCCTTTGCAAAAGTACCTTGCTTACAAGATTGAACAAGAACAAATGCCAGGTGCCAGATACATACTCAATGATTGCTCATATACCGACAGTTCAAATGCTCACACAACTTTACTGATAGGAACTTGGACAACGAAGAAATATTTTTACACTCATAATAATTTATAAAATTCCAACACAATATGGTCTTTGTCGACAATCACCAACTAACACCCACGGGGAGTTTGAACTTCTAGGAGACAATTTCATTCATAACCATTCTTTTAACGTAGTATTCGCCTTTAGAAACGCATGTCTGTGTCCATAAAAGCTGTAAGGCTAAGATGATCTTACAGAACGTATGTTACCTTTCCGTAAATTCTTATACATGCTCTTATATGTCTTTTAAACCCATATGCTTGAACTTGCATCTCACTTTTATAATTATCTACTACCCTGCAACTAATTTTATATTTAACAACTATTGTTTGACCCTGCCTTCCGAGTGCAATCGTTAACAATTTTATAGCAGTAAAACTTAGTTATAGATATAGACAGGGAACATAATTTGTATTGGCTCGGCTGTTGGAAACAATCGATGACAAATCATGTAATTACGAACAAATACTGCATTCTGTGATATCTTTGTGAGTTTATTGTAACAAAAGGGAAATAACTTGTAACGGTTTCATTGATTGCAGAGTTGTCCGTATGGATTTCGAAAAGCTGCGTATATTTAGTGAGCCAGTACAGTTCCGAGATGCTGTGGAAACGTTGCTAAAGTTTTTTCCCACAGATTGGAACATTTTTTAAAGTCAAATAAAGATATCGCTGAAACAATGCAGTTTTGTTATGTTGTATAACATTCAATGAAACATAGATACTGAAAGCAAAAACACATTCATAAGGTGTAAACCTAACTATGTACATGTATGTACTTCTGGTGTTTGCCTGATCCCAGTACCGTTGTCATGCTTTTGAACTTAGATAAACATGTAGATGTATATTTACTGATAACATTAGCTTAAGACTTATTTAAGATGTCATATAGTTTTACTTCCAGTGACGTTTCTCGATCACGTATCATACAACAGTACAGCGGTTGGTGGTGTACAGTGTAAGTGCCGTTACAGTTTAACCTCCGAACTTCTTCACATATATCAACACGCACTTTTAAAGCGGTGATATGAAAGACGAATAATGAAAAACAAATCATCCAGGATATGTTTTGCATCTTACCAATGGAAAGAGAATCGTTGACATTATAACCATTGTGAATGGTATCAAACCTTGGCAAATCTAAACAAAAGATGCTGCCAATTGTCTGTGAATAAAATCAATTTGTTAAACTCAAAACATGCAAATCTATCTACAATGATGTAAGCACTGTTTACCGCATCAACAAACAGCTGTCGGTATTTAACACTTACCAAACACTGTCTCTTCATTGCCTTTATGTTAATGGCTTACAAACGATAGATGAATCATAAAGGGAAGTCATAGTCGATCCCCTATTAGAGCTTTTGATCTCATTTTACTCGTACCTCCTCAGATAAGGTGTTTTGGCAATTCAGCCCTAATACCAGATTTTTAAAGATGCAGCAATTACTGCAGGCGTCAAACAACTGAGAAGGTTTGTTTAAATATTCACAAGATTTATTTCACAACATAGAGTTAATTAAAGAATCATAGCGTACTGAAAGTATGAAAGGTTTAACCCCTAAAATGCTTGGTAATTTGCTAAAAATAAATTGTTCTTGTCGTCTGCTTTCAAACTTTTGAAATATTTGCTTAGTTCTGATTGACTCAGAGTACCGAACACGTTAGATCACGGGTCAGCTGCCAATTCACTTGGCACCTAGCCTGGATTTAATCTGTTTGCATAAGCATTGATTTGGTTCTAGCACTATAAGGGGTAATGTTCATTAAAAGTACAATTTCAGAAATATCTCCGTTAACGTATCATTTCTAACATCTTTTATATGGCAATACAATGTCGAATTTGATTGTAAGTTTGAAAAAAGATAATCTCTAATTTCAAACGTGTTCAAAGTGTCAAAGACAATTCCTTTCATATGAGAAGATGTTATCAGCTTTATTGATTTTTGTCCTTTTTACATTTGATTTATGAAGTGTGTAGTATTGTTAATCATGAGTGGTGTTCCCGTGAAAAGGCATATGTAATTGCGCCTTTGAAAACTTCACTATCGTCCCTTATCTATTTAATTGGTTATGTTGCCGGCTAATCAAGAGTTTTAAAGGTCCTTATTCAAAGATGTGTGGAAGTTTGAAAGTTAAAAGATATTTTTTGAAAAACTGTACAGTTGTAGTGTCATGATACGCACTGAAAAAAAGTCACTGGAAGCAAAAGTAGATCGTTTCTTTTTCTTTAAAGAGTGTATACAATAATTTAACATTTATTTTAATCCAAAAGCGTGACGCCACTTTTCTGATTTACCACATATTAACTGTTTATACTTAGATAAATTGATACTTCACGAATTGATTATGCTTTTACCAGTAACTTGTAAATGTATATCTAACAACAATATAGAAACTTTATTGTTTCAACGTATATTATTTTAACTTTCAGTTTTCTCTTCCGTGAATGATCACCTTTAAAATGATTTAATCGCATTTATTGCTTTGGTATAAGTATATTATACAACAATTTACAACTTCAAACGCAGTAGAAACTTATTGAATCATTATGACAAAAGGCTATAATGCACTTTCCAATCAGTTTCTTTATTTTTCATAACGATGTCTTCTATGTTTCGGAAAGAGTGTCATTTGTCGTTTTGATAGCTGTTAATGACTTCATTTTAACAAGTGACAGGCGTAAAGAGTAACTTATTAAACGAAGTAAGTGGGGATGAAATTTAAGGATGTTTTATGTTTATGTGTTTTTAAAACATCTTTACCAAGGTTGCATTTTTCTTAAGTGCATTTTATGGCTATAAAAACATCGCAATTAGCAATGCCTTTATTTTGTTACGTATTATGTCTTCCATTGTACCGCTTTAAATTATTTTAAACGTGTAAATGCTTGCATTTAAATCTGACTTCAATGTAGAACAAAAAGGGTTTACATGAACATCCGGTATTAAACGAGTTTGAAACGCATTCATTTACGGTGAAAATTACTTATGTATTTCTAAGAGGTTGTGTCTGAGAGAGTATGGTTCTTCATGACTATGCTGAAACGACTTTTTACATCCATTCAGATTATTAGCAGTTTTTTATCTTCATTATTTTGAGCCACCAACCCTCAGGTTCATTATATAGACGCTACTGGAAGCTCAATGCTTGACTTCCTTTTTTGCTGACAAGACCTAATCTAGCAACGCCTTCATCAAACGAGTTATATATTTTTAGACCATTCTTTAAAACATGTATATATCCCTCTGGATTTGGCATGTTTTCTTTTTATGTTCCCAAAACAGATTTTCCCATATAAAACCGCTTTCAGGCGTCATATCATCATTGTCCATGTTTGCATTTTTTCTTATTAGTGTGCTTAATTGTGAGCTATCAACCCTCAATTACATTTTACAGGCGCTACTGGAAGTTCAAGTCTTGTCATCAATATTTGCTGACAAGGCATTTTTGAGCAACGCCTTCATAAAACGAGTCATATTTTTTTATTTAGACCATTTTCAGAAAGCATGCCCTCAGCCCTCTGGATTGAGTCGTTTAACTTCTTTTCTTTCCAATGCACAATTTCCCCATATAAAGACCCTCTCAGAGGAAATCCCTGCTTTTGTCTAATAATGCTTACAATGTATCCATTCTGATCCAGATTATCACAAATATCTCTTTCCCGTACATGGTAGTTACTCCTTTTGTCAAGTCTGGGACGGCTCCTTAAAAAATGGAACCACTTAACATTAATTGAATGGGGGTCATTGTCTGCATCTGACCCATTTATGAGACGGTTTCAAATCCTATAAGTGAATCTGAATGCGTGGTTACGCTTCAAAATGCATTGTAAGAGTACCCATGTTAAAAGGTTTATCAAAGAGATGCGGAATACAGAAAAAACAGTTGACTTTAACTGAAGGATATACAGCTCATGGTTGACAAAGAATATAACAATAAATTCATCTTCGCATACACTTGCAGGAATGGTAAACAGCAAGGAAAGAAAACATTCACAAGACGATTGCAATCATCATGTATATATGTTCGTTTTGTTTATCAGATATTTAATGTAAATATGTTTTCTTCGACGTAAAAACTTATTTTTCTCTCGACAATGTAAAAACATTCTCTTTAACGATTTCAATCAAGGTTGTGTACATATTTTTTATTGAATATCTAATGTAGGCCGTTTTCGTTGGCGGAAATAGGACAGTAAAATACAGTCAAACCTGTGTTAAGAGGCCAGCCTATGGGACAGAGTAAATTGGCTGTTTAAGACAGGTTGGCTGCTTAACACAAATTGATTTACACTATAAATCTAACAATGGGACTTTCTGTAGTGGCTGTTTAAGGCAGGTTGGCTGCTTAAAAGGGTGGCTGCTTAACACAAGTTAGACTGTAATGTCATGCATAAATCGAAGGAGTTATTTGTTTTGGTAGGCCACCAAACCATGGGATCTTATTTATTGTATATATAAATATGATATACAGTAAACGCATAGCTGTTACGCATTGTCTATTGATTCGTAATGATGGTTTTCGCAAAACCAATGGTCTATTTACAATAGCGTATTTAGATTTCACCCAATGATATATTTGTCTCAACAATTGTCGAATAAGGAAGGCGTTTGTGACAAAATAGTTTATTTGCCATCATGTTTATATCTACAAGTACATCATAGATGAATCAACATTTAGAAAACCCTTTGCTAAGTTTGGAACATCATCGTAAGTCAGAGAAAGGAAAAGGTCGTCAATACTGTAATGTTTCAGGGACATTTTATTTTGACTTTTAAATGTTCTCGTCTGTGAACAAGTTGCTTTAATGAATATTACTAATAATACATAGAGACAATAACTTGTTTGACTTTTTCCCCACGACAAATTGCTTTTTCCTTAAAGATTATATTGAAACTTCTCGCAAAACCAAAATTCATGTTTTCTCAACTTTTCCAACGTTTTAAACATATATAGATATTCTTTTTAGTCTGAAATAGTCCACATGTGGTTAAGATTGGCTAGTTCTGGTGTCTCGTCGGGGTGTGTTTTATGTGTGTTTATTTTCTTTTTTCTTCTTGTTCTTTCATTGATGTACATGCCTCACTCCTGAGTCTTGCATATACACGTTCCCTGGATAACCGTATTGTACAAGGCTATAAAACGTGTCTTGCTAAATGACGACCCAGCACGGTGAAAAAGTTTTCATATGTAGAATACACCCAATGGGGTAGTAGTATGGATAAGGGTTCGATAATGGTTCGACGTATACCTTTAGTAGTAAGAATGAAAAGGGCCCCGGTAATTCAGTGGCCTACAGTATTATATTTAAACAAACGTCTCTGTGTACATACTCTAAGAGTTTTGAAAACGGTTTTTGTCGTGTGTACATGTTTATCTACCAGACGAGTTCATACATCTTTTTAACTTTCAACAAAGTTTTGAATTACACATGGTCGGATTAATGGACCATATTGGTAAATTTTAGCAGACAGGTTGGTGATTAATCCGTAAAATTCGTCAAAATAACAGCATTCTGATCAGGACCCACACTTAAATACTGTTTACACTCAGCACATCTACATATGCGCTGTTTTGCATGAACATAAATCATCTATGTCAAACCGAAAGCATCCATGTTATATTGGATGTAAGGAGACAGCCAGACAGTCACCTCAAGAAAGTATTGCTTAAAAAGATAAAAATCACAAAGATAAAAATCACTCGATGAAAAATGTCTTTCTTTGTTTCCCTTTTTTTTTTGTCACACAGCCTACTTCCCCCATTTCTTAGTGTCAACTCGTCTAATAAACAGAAAAAAAATCCAAGCACGATTTCAAGACTTCAATGCTTGTAATTATCCATTACTTAATTGAAAATGATCATTCGAGCGATCCAATTAACGTATAAAGGGTTTGGGGTACTTGAGACGGCAAGACAGATTCAATGTAAACGTGGGAGTCAAAGAATCGCGACGTGGTGTTGAGTATTTATACACTGTATGTGTACAATGATTTATTTATTATAATGCGATATCTCGTCTCGATGACAGTTGACGCTAGTTACAATAACACAAATACACCAGTTTGAAATTTGAAAAAAAGGAAATTAAACGGCAAGGGGGAATTGTCGTAAACGGTAGTTCTTTTTAATTAGTTTGAATAAGAATAAGACTAAAGGAGACATACAATTTAACCTTTGTTTTGACGAATAACGTTCGAAATTATAGGATACTTGTAAAGATAAAGACCCAATAATTTCGACGTTGTGTAAATTTGTGGAATCGGTTTTCGGCATTTGTTATTATCGCAGTCTTTCGGAACCTTTAGCTAAATTACCGCTTTACAACATTGTGTCGTCTGATTTTGTTTTTATTTTGAAATCGTAATTGTTTCTAGTGCTAACGTTCTAAGGTACTTATTGGAATGCAGTGATCTATATTTGTGATAACACGATATCTCGACATGGATATATGTATCATATATTAGGTATGACTTTTATTTGGTTTTTTTCTATTGTGTTGTAACACCGATTTAACCCTTAGGACTCTGAATGATTTACTGAAAATATATTTTTTGGTGTCTGATTTTCAAAACCTTAATGTTTGCTTAATTTTGATGACGAAATATACTTATAATAGCAGAGTAGCAAATAGGTTAGATCACAGGCCAGCCGCCAATTTATTTGGAAACTGGTCCACATGTCGTTCTTTTTTTCCACTTAACAAAGCGCATTAGAGATGAAAATGATTTCAGATTACGCTTTCTTCGTGATTTATCTTAGTTACATCTTTATTATTATGTCTATATCTATACTCGTAAATCCGTTAATAGACGTTTATAAACGGATGTATACTTGTTTCTATACACTTACCTATTAATACGAGAGTTAAACAACCCAAGACGGTAGCATGTGCTTCATGCTTGTGAAGCGCTTAATTCACATGTGCTTTGAAACCCATGACTAGTCGAAATTCGCTTTACACCCATATTGAATTTCATATATATGTATAACACTGTAATGAAATTTCAGACATGTATACACGTACCTTTATTCCTTAGATCTATGGTAGCATTTCTTTTGTAGCGGTTCTTGTTCATAGAAGAGAGAATTTGAAAGACAAAGTAAAAGGTCGTTGAAAGCATACAGCTTTTGTCTTGTTGTTTGATATATAATTAGAAGCAGTTTTCGAAAGCACAATGAATTTAGGAAGCTAAGATATGATAATTTGTCAAATTCGTCGGCATTTTAATCGTGAAAGTTGTGAACTGTTACTTGAAGATAATGAACTAGTTCATGAACAGGGCCAATATATCTTTACGAGCAATATATCTCTACATAAACATTTTTATTTTATTTTCAAAGTCGTCTGTCGCTTGTTCACCTATCGTTCGTTTGATATGGGTAAAATGAATCAAACAAGGAGTTCGCATATCACTACAATAATGCTTCGAACTGAAAACATAACACAGCAGTCAAATCTTGTTAGTGTTTTGGGTCACCTATTTCTCTACAGGTAATTCAAGGGCGATATCTTATTCATTTTACCATTTACCCTTAAGTTGTAATCCGATATCATCGGAAACTGACACGAAATGAGACCACATGATTGCGTTCAGTGTGTATTCATGCCAAAATTTCATTTTATTTTTTTACACTTTTTCGAAAAGCAAAAATTCATAATGAAATTTAAGAAAATGCTATCCTTGAGGTGTAGTTGAAGAGAAGCTTACCCAAGTTCGATCACCGATGTGCCATGATCATTTTTTGATCATCTTACTATTAAGTGCCCTTGGGTATTACACAATTTGCTCTCTAGTTACTGAACGATTACATATGAAGAACAAATAAGTAAAGCTCTGGTTTCATCAAAGTGGAAGGATACTGAAACAGCGTAAGATCTAAATCTAAAAGATACTCAGAGTACAACAAACTACTCAACACTCATTACAAGGCTAATCATTTTTATTTTTTTTTAAAAAGGGTCCTTGGTACAAAAAGGGTTTCTATGCAAACGGAGTTATGAATACAAGATTAAATAGTAGTCGTGAATGTGGACTTCTATTCATTTTCTTATTTGCTTTTTACCATATTTTTATGTAAAGAGCTAACCCTTTTCATAATTGAAAACTCTTTCCATGTCTTTTTCATGCGATGAACTACCGTATAATCATTTTATTAGTTTTATTTATGCCAAAGTTCTCACTGGATTTGCCATTGATGTGATCCCCGTAAAAGTTTGCAATTGAGAATTAAATGTTTGCTAAGAGTGGACCAACTATCCCGTTGCTCGATGCTATTGGATAACACAAAACGTATTTCTATACAAAGGACTTGACATTAACGTTTAGATAATAAAGTCAAAATGACTGAACTCAAGTTTCACATGTTTATTATTCGACGGTCAATAAACTTCTCAAAACAATACTAGAAAGTGTAACCATTTATAACTGGAATCAAGATAACAACGGGCGAAACAATCAAATCCCCTCATTCCCGTGGTATCATAATGTAATCATTTTATACATACACTATTTACCCAAGAAACAAGGTTTTTGAAGTCAAATTCAAATCACCTAGTCAAATAGAACATTTGTTAAGTTGTCCACGACAATTCAACAATTGTTAAAGTCGAGCTCTTTGTATATCCTCCACTATCTATACACGATAGGCTAGACGTCTTAAAACCTTGTCTACCCGGATAACCAATTTTTGGAAAAGCGTCCAAATAAAACCTTAATGTTGATGCGGGGGGATTGGGTAATTTGAAATTTGTTATTCAATGATGTTACCAAAGAGAGTAATTCAAAGAGAATACCGTTTGTATCTTTTAATCATGCAAATGGTATTTTAGACATTTTGGAGGTTAACGATGTCTAATCCACGCGTTGACAGACTAAATTACTCTTTACTATGGTAGTATTTGTTTCCTTTCTATCTACCCTTATCCTTCGCACATATCGGGGGTTCTGGGTTCGAGCCACATCAGTAACTCTGGTTTCTGTTCGGAGCTTTGACAAGACACTTCAGAGCCCTATCCTAATACTTATGAATCCCGGAAAGCCGTTAGATTACTCAAACGGTGTTACGACGTTAAGCCAAATATGAGGAAATAAAGAGATGCAGATGCATGTACATGTATATATATGTAAGCACATACACTCTTGTTCAAGACTTGACTTAAGACATTTCTTTTTCAATTTAGTAAAGCAGGTCCCTTTAGCTTCAGCCTAGCTATGGAGATACGCTATTTTAGCTTTACTGTAAGGTTGTATTATACGATGGGTACTCACTCTCGTTTGATTAACCAAAGCCTGTCGTATTTTCATGTTGTTTGCACATGTCACATCTAAGGCGGCCCTTTACGCTATCATTTCATGCAATATCTGAGACTGTCTTAGATTGAAAACCTCCGAAAGAATAAATGTCAAGACGTAGTATTTTTTGTCTTCTGTTCTTAATTTGAGTTAAATTTTTGATAAAGGGTTGAATTTCTCGATGCCAGACCTTTATCCATGCTTTATTGAAAATGGATCCCTTATTAATTCGAACTACTTAGAGGTAACGCACTGTGAATATGCAGAACAGCGGCTAGCACTCCTTATCACATTGCATATATGATATGATCGGTCGCGTACTCAATAAAGGTTAGCACTGACAAAAGTGAAACAAAAAAGAGCATAAAATGAAGAAGCCCAAATAAACACTGAAACAAGTGTGACAAAAATGGGGGCTTCTATATAAAAAGACAATCAAGTTACGTGTTGGGTCATTTACCTTTTGTCATCTTCTAAGTTGAGAAAACATTTGGCCAAATCCGTTTGCTTGAAGATATTACGCGATAGTCTTTGAGGGTAATGTTCTTTATAAAAATAGCATATGCTAAATTGGCAATAGAATTTGCTGCAAAATGTTATGTAAACCAAAACCTCTCTCATTTCGGAAATGTCTAACATAGCTCTGCTTATTTCCAATATGTCCGTGCGTCGTACAAGTCATTCAAATTCCATGTAAACATTAGAATTTATGCGAAACAAAGGTTTGTTATAAAAATCAATGAATTTCTACATAAACATTAAAAACAAATGCGGCATGAAGAGTTGTGTGATTGAGCATGGTATAAATTATATAATATCCATGTCAATAAAATGAATTAGAGTTTATTTGATACTAATATTTATTATCAATATTGATAAATCTCTACAAAAGCCTTATAATGTATGCCAAAAACATTTTTGTTTCTAATGCATCCCGGCAAGGCAAACAATATTCTTGAATCATTTTAACATTATTTCTAATGCGGATGCAATGCGGATACATTACCACATACACATTAAGATATATGCGATATAAAAGTTTATTTGACTTTGCTCGTTTGAAAAGTTTTTTCAAATCCAAAGTAAAGATTTGATCTGATGCGGATGCAAATACTTGTTATCAATGTTAATAAATGCCAAAATAAACATTAAAATGTATGCGATATAATTGTTTTTCCAATGCGTTTTCAAGACTTTTTGTATATCATTTATAAACAATAAAACTTACGAGATAATACATTTTTGTCATTGATTAAGGTGAATTACCATTAGACACACATGCAAATATATAAAACATGAAAGTTTATTTCCACAGCGTTCCCCGCTTTAAAGGGGCTTGTTCACAGGAGGGCAATGGTAGGCTTAACATACTAGAAACCCGAAATAAAATGTCATTGAAACAATACAGTTTTTGCATAGTTGTTTGATATATAGTTATTCATAGCTATGGAAAGCATAACTAATTCATGAAGCGTCAATCTAAGTACGTATAATCTCTATGAGGTAGGTCTCAAAAGCGATGTCACGTTTTTATTTTAATGAAATACGTAATAATTTATTGCAGAAACAATTAAGAGAATTAAAAGCGATTTGATTTTGCTTCAAAAGGCTAATCTTCGGTGCGTACTACATAACAGTACAGCTGTTGTGTAGTTCTGATTAATAAAGATTAATTTTCAAATTCCAAATTTCCTCACAGCTGTGAACAAGCGCCTTTATAAACTTTCAACATTTAATTGAATCATATTTTATACGACTTAGATCGAATAGATCGATAAAGGGACTCTGGTTAACGCTTTAGTTATTTGTTGTAAAATAACAAAAAAAAATATGAAGATTAATTTCCAATGCGTTAAAACTATCATTAGTATTACTATTCAATTCAACTTTAAACATATCGTCATTCAATTAATGCATATTAAACATTAAAGTATATGCGACGTATGTCTTCAAAATATCCATAAAGGGACTCTGATTAAAAGTATTAGAACATTTGACGATTTATTTCCAATGCGTTTTCCACTTTAAAAAACGATAGCTTTTCAGTAAGTACTCATTTAAACATAAAGATATATGTCACGTAAATGCCATATTTGTTTTCAATAGATTCATAAATAGACTTTAATTAACGTTTCAGTAATTTGATGTACAAATATTAGAATATGCGAAGATATATTTCCAAAACCTATCAAACTTCAATAAATTCATATTTAAACACAAAGATAATGCGACGTTAATGTTTGTTATCAATAGACCCATAAAAGGACTCTGATTAGCGCTTCAGTTATTTGTTGTTAAATAATAAAATGTATGAAGATGTTTTTCCAATACGTTAAATTATTATCATCATTCGTCTTTCAAAAAAGCTATAATCATTCAAGCGATTGATATTAAAACATTCAGGTTAATGCGACATAACTGTTTTTTTTTATTTTTAATATATTCATATAGGGATTCTAATTAACGCTTCAGTAATTCATTATCCGGTTTGCCATCCCAATATCCAGCCAGCGGCCACTATTTATGCTGGATTAATGCTGCTTCAGTGATCCGAATATAACAGCGTTATGTTTACAAGTCGATGGTTCAATGCAAGACTATAGCAAGTCCTTCCCTTTCGGGAAGGACTTGCCATAGTCTTGCATTGAACAATCGCACACTCGAACCATCGAAGGACTGTGTTTATGTTGTTCTAGGGGCTCATGGGTGCGTTGCAGTCATCAACAGATGAAGAGAAATACAGGTTAGAGTATGTTTGTTTTTTCTAGAGTGGATCCTATATGATGTAGTATTAAATACTTCCTAGAAGTTAAAGTCATTTCTGACGTGTTTTCATTCAATTACAATTCTTATGATGGATACCTAACGTAATAATTAAAGAGGTGATATCTACGTTTTCATAAAAAAAAGGATTTTATAGAGCAGTGGGTGGGGATATTAAATGCATGGCATAGAATGAGCAGCTATCTAACGTACTATTCTAAAAGTTTATACATGTTCATAAAAAAAGGATTTTATAGAGCAGTGGGTGGGGAAATTAAATGTATGGCATAGAATGAGCAGCTATCTAACGTACTATTCTAAAAGTTTATTTATACATGTTCATAAAAAAAGGATTTTATAGAGCAGTGGGTGGGGAAATTAAATGCATGCCATAGAATGAGCAGCTATCTAACGTACTATTCTAAAAGTTTATTTATACATGTTCATAAAAGAAGGATTTTATAGAGCAGTGGGTGGCGAAATTAAATGCATGGCATAGAATGAGCAGCTATGTAACATACTATTCTAAAAGTTTATTTACACATGTTCATAAAAAAAGGATTTTATAGAGCAGTGGGTGGGGATATTAAATGCATGGCATAGAATGAGCAGCTATCTAACGTACTATTCTAAAGGTTTATTTATACATGTTCATAACAAAAAGATTTTATAGAGCAGTGGGTGGGGATATTAAATGCATGGCATAGAATGAGCAGCGATCTAACGTACTATTCTAAAAGTTTATTTATACATGTTCATAAAAAAAGGACTTCTTCCCTAGCAGTAAATTCAAAATTCAGCTATTGGTATATCATGAGCGGGTATCTAAAGTAACATCCTAAGAGTGTATATCTACGAGTCCATTTTCAAATGATGCCTAATCTAACAGTGAATGGAAATATGCAAATAGTATTTGCAGATATCCAAAGATTTATTCATATAATTGATATATACATTTTCATTACAAAATGATTTTGATCTAATAGTACATGAGTTTTAATGAATGGTATGGCGTGAACGAATAACTAGCGTAATGTTCCAACACTTGATATCTTAGTGTTCTTTACAAAAGGATTATTACCTAATAAAGAGGTAATAATGAAATATCCTACTAGTGGAAAAACTGGCATTATAAACTATTACAAGCTATAAATTTGAAAATCACATGTTCTTGATGACACATTTAGTCTTATTTCATGCTTGGGCTTCTGATGTACTAATTGACGCCTGAACCTTTTATATGACGATCTATAATTACAATGTATGTTAAGGCTGAACATATAAGAATACAACGAGTACATCGATTACGATCAATAGCCACTAGCGAATGTCATTTGTTTTGAATGTTTATCTGAAATGTTTGCATATCGTGTTATGTCGTTCAGATCCATCGTTCAATTACACCAAAGCAAAGGTTCGCATATGCACACACCCTAAATCTAAACTAGAACTACCAGTATTGTCCTTAAGATAGCTTCTCATGTTTTGTATTTTGTATTTTGCAGACATTAGATGAATACCTCAGTGTATCAACATCGCAGGTACGAATGACTGTTAGCAGAAATATCCCCTCACAACTCCAATAAGTTTTACGCACATGCGTAATAAATTAGATATAAATATCAAGTTTAGAAAAAATAATCAAAAACAATGAGTGGATACGGTACTGGACGAACAAGTTTCGTAAAGTTTGGGATCATTATGATGATCTGTCTATTAATAACCAACATATTCATGATGGTCGCCTTACAACAACGCGCGAGCGAGACTACCGTCATACTGCGAGAGTTCAACAAGATCAGTGGCGACACCTCGGACCAATCACCGCCGACCAATCATCGCAAAGAACATACACCACGGGACAAACAACCCAATGACGTCATTCGAGAGGCGGGAAACGGGAGACAAGAGAAAAGCAGGGGTGCTCACGGGAATTCCCAATTGAAAAGGGATCCTAAAGAACCAATCAAAAGGATTTCGGAAGGAAGAAGAGAACCTGACGAGCATGGGGGCGTGTCTAAAGGCCAAAAGGGCGGGGAGATAAGACAGGAGAGCGATATTCATAGACCCAATGGTGCGTCAAAAGATGGTGTCCGGATGGATATGCTGAAAAAGGCAGAGCGGGTTGGAAGGCTGACACTGTTCAATGACCCAGATATCGATCGAATGATTGCCAAATTGAACTCCTCTAGACTTGGACCTTTCTTCCCAAACGGTTTCTGGACCGTGGATTTCAAAACTTTCGCCCATGCCATCGGCAATCGCAAGCGATCAGAAGGAGCAACATTAGCCAATGTCAAACGTGTCAATTTGAGGTAGGTTGAGATGCACTGTTTGAGTGTATAAGCTTTTACACCGTGTTTAACGTTGTGTCAGTTATAACTTGCATTCCATAGATTCAAACATGAACAACCATCCTGTTTTATCCAGAACTGGCTTTCTGTGTTTATTATTATCTATTTACCCATTGTGCCATGGGTATAGCTATAACTTCTATGTTTTTGCCGTTGGTAGGCAAGGATTGTATTAACCTTTGTACTTTTATTTACTATATCTAAAGTGACGTTTTGAAAGATTGGCTAAATGTTTTATTAAATTGTCTCAACGCCATTATCTCAATGCGTTTTTGACATATCTTAGATGTAGGGAAACGCAAGCATTCAGCGATCCACGTTGAATCAATATGTTAACATGGTTCATATTTTATACGGTCATGGTGAATTTTGGTTCTAGTCGCTATGGGAAGCAGTTATATACATTTCAGACTTTTATGCAATATTCAAGAGTAAACATTCGAATACATAAGTAACTTTTGCTCAAAAACTGATTGGCTATTAAAACTTCATATGTTTCCAATTGTAACTACAATATAGTTCGTCAAATCATTTTGAACGTATTGCAGCGACAAGTCTGTACCCAGCTGGAGGCGTTTTCATGCCAACATCCGACGCTACGCCCTTTACGACCCACGTGACCCTGCGATAGACGGGTTAATAGAGGACATGGTCACCCTTCCCATCACAGAAACAGGTAACCAGTAGTGTCAACGATACAAATAATCGATTACATGCAAATATGTGTTTATGTATGTGCATGTATGTGTATGGTTTTATGAATGGGTGTATTTACATATGTATAGGCCATGCCTACATACATGTACTTCCATTCTTTTGCACAACATGTTTAATGCAATTAGCTACTAGCAATTTTAGTGTTGGCTATTGTTTTATGCGTCGGCATTACGTAAACATGAATCACAGCAAGTAAAATTGAAGGTTTGATTGTATAAAACACTCAGGATATAAACTTTGCATCTGTTTCTTATTTATAGTGTATACTTAAAAAAGCATTTTGATATAATACAAATATACTCTACCGTAAAGCTTAGCCCGAAAATGGTATATTTCTCGACTTTGATTACTTGTGTTCTGACGGGCCTATGACTTTTTGTATCAATAAATCATATATTTATTTATATCTGAGCTGTGGGAGAAATAAAAACACAAACAAGTATTTGCAGAGTAAACAAAGAAACGTGCACATCTTTCTCATGTCTGTTTTATATTCGTAGATGACACGGATAGTGGTACCCAGCTGAAAGTGTTTGCTACTTTACAAAATGGAGGCCGCGCCGTTATGAAACCAATGAGGTAAAAGACATAAAGTTCGTTTTCTAGTTGAAGAAATATAAAATTGGATGTGGTTCTCAATCATGTGCCTGTCTAACAAAGGTCTTTGCAACATTTTTTCTCGTATACATAAAAGTACATAGTTCTCAATCATGTGTCTGTTTATCAAAAGTCTGTGCAACAATTGTTCTCGCAAACGTTAAAGTTGATAGAGAACGTTTCACGAAGAAAATCAAACCTACAACGTAATGTCAGGAGCAGACGTGAACATATTTCGTAAATGTAAATGTTTGTCGTATCTTTGATCGTAGCAAAATAGCAAATGAGGGCTGCGACTCAAGTCGGTTGAAACTTAATATGACCGTACTTTCATATTAGATAACGAAAGAGGTATCTATTACAAGACTCCCAAAGAGTTCCACTTCTGTATAAATTAGACGTGTGTAGCTGATACTGTTTCTTTAACGTCTATTATATCACATAGCCCACCATAGACATTTATTTAAATCTTTTCACAAATTCACAAAACAGTTGATTTTTAATCAACTTCATACTTTGAGAGACCTTTCTCCTTCAAAAGAAGCGTTAATGTGTTTTTAATCGTATGGTATACATGGTTGTTCCACATAAATGATACTTGAAGCCACTTGATTCCACTTAGAAAAATCAGAGCTAATTGCACCCTTGTGTTATCCCTAAAAAGCGCAGTGCATTCATAACAAAGCACTGCATCAATATGCCACTCGTTAAGAAACTCGATAACAAGTTACTCGTAAGTGTCAATGACCCCAAAATCTATCTAAACTAGATTGATTTGGTATCAGCAGCAGTCTATTCATTTCACTACGACGAGCTTTGAGGTGTCATAGATACAGAAAGAGATATTTTAGAAGTAAACGCAGCATCGAGGGATTAATGCAATACTATAGGATATCTGTCACAAACATGAATGACTAGCTTTAGTCTTGTATTGAACACCAAAAGGGCATATGAGCGAACAAGCACACGGGGTCAACCACCACAACCTTAACTCAGCTGTGCTTGTCCACTGTGTAATCCAGGAAAAGCAATTCGAAATGTCCCATAAGTTGCATAATTCCTATTTTTCAAATATCTTCTTGGTGAATTTAATGCCTGTGTTTGCATTGTTTGGTACAAGAAAGGCATGATGAATGTAAATGTATCGAATTGAATGTTTACAGGTTACCTCGAGGCTGGCCTGTTAACCCGAATATTTACGTGTTTGATGACGAGGAACGACATTTTTCTGAGATTGCTGCTTTTCATTTAGACAGGTGAGACTAAGAATAATTGTTTTAATATATTCACCGTATGAGATTATGTAAATACACGTAGTCCAAATTGAAAAGCACCATCAGACACTAAAAGACAGCCGGGAAAAAGAACGCAATCTTTTTGGCGAAATTTGACCTATAGACAAGAGGATAATATTGCTTATCTAATTGCAACATTGGTTTCTAAAGTGATTATAGATAGAAAAGTATAAGTAATGTATGATGGAGTCTAATGGAGTCTAATGGAGTCAACGTCTTTTGAGCCAACACATTGTCACTTTCCAATGAGTGAAACCAATGTCACTATCTAATTAAAGATCACTGTGGCTTTACCGAATTCCACCCACGGTCGGAAAGAAGACCAACCTGACGAAGTTTTTCGATGTTGCCCCGAAATCCGTCAGGAATATCGCCTTTTTTCCATTTGCTATACATGTATTGAGTCGACCAAATTTAATTTTATATTAATAGATTACTTGGTTTTTATCGTGTCCCACCAACGGTCGGTAGAAAGATCAACCTGACAGAGTTTTATGAGGTAGCTCCAAAATCCGTCAGGAATACCTACTTTACCTCCCCAGGTAAGAGATTTGATTAATAATTATGTGTAAAATGTCTATTTGTAGTATTATTTATTGGTATACAGTCCGCTGAATGTCTTTTAACACATGCTTTGTCTCCTTTGGTTCGTTTGTCTTTTGTACATAGCCTTGTCTTATTCCTAAACGTAAGTTCTTATGTAAACCTGCACTGGTGTAGTCTTTGTCTGAGCATTGATTTCTAGATATTCTGCTTCAAATCGCCTTGTTTTATAATTGTAGTAATGATAAATAACCATTTTATCTTATTTGTTTTCTTAACTCATCCAGCCGGGAACCAGGGGTTTCTTTTCGGAATGTTAGACTTTTTCTGTGACAGCGTATTGTCTTTCTATAGGAACCCAAACAAGCTGAACGTGTCATAGGTCGCACCAATATAAGATATACTTCCTTAACTTAGGATTTATCACGATAAACTCAACCGGGAGCAAGTTTTTCTCGGGATGGGCGAGCACATTCCGCTTCTGCGGGAACCCAGACGCCGTTTTAGTGAAATAGGTGGCACAAACAAAAGGTACCTTATCTCATATCTTAACTCTTCCAGCCGGAAACCAATGTTTCTTCGGGAAGTGTGACTATTTCTGTGACAGTGCCTTCCCTTTCTGCGGGAACCCAGACGTGCTGGAAGTGTCCATGATGGCTTACCTCCCTTCTCGGCTCCTGGCTAAACGTGAATCATGGTACCAACCCTATCGGAGGTCATACAGGTAAATAGGAACAATCTGTGGGTTGACTGCAAGACCGATGTTAACATTTACTTATACTTAAGTACAGTTAAGATACTTTGTTGAGTAAGATAGATCGGTATTGTTCTTATATCCCATCCCGACTCCTGCTAAACGAGAACCCTATCGGAGGTTGTACAGGTAAGCAGGAATGCTCTGCTGAAAGTCACTAAGCCCCATGTTCCCGATGAATTACGACGTCGTACAGCAATGTAAACCCTTACTTATACTTTGATCCAGTCATCGTACTTAACTGAGTAAGATTGGGGTCATGAGTTTGTTACTTTTAATAGATCTTATAGTCCCTTTGACTCCAATGTTAAATCATGTTTTTTCAAGACATTGCTGAATTAAGAAAATCATTTTCTCTCCTGGTTTTATGCCACACCAGGATTGTCCATTAAACTCTCGAATACTGTAACAAAAAGGACATCATCATTGCCTCATCCTTTTGTCTATGGAGCAAAGTGTGCTAGTGCCTTTTGGAAATCAGCACACAAACTGTCGAATCTGGCCGGAATTCTGGTATTTGTATACATACATCCAAAACAAATAGTCCTGCAGTAAGTAATCAAAACAAATTTTGAGAGCATTGCAAGACTATCATATAAACAGGAAATACATCAGTGTTCTAACAGGTCGTCTTTAACCATGCAAAACTATGCACCAAAGATTGCTAAATGGAAATATTTTTGGGTCTGGACCGGAAAGAAGTAGTGCGAGGCTATAAATAGGCACTGTTCTTATCATCGTGTTTTTTTGTGTACAAGTACCTGGTACCCAACTCCCTGGTTCATAGTCTCAGCAGATTAGTGAGTGCACTGAACAGTTGAACGAATTTCAGTTCTGGCATTCAGCACTATAGTTATTATCCTCTTTCCAGTAAATGGCGTAAGGCTGCATGGGAGAAGGATGAGAGCTTCTGTGACTCGATGAAGAAAACCTATCCGTATAACACAGGGAAGCTTCTGAACGACATGATTGATGCACATACATTTGATTTTCTCAATGGTATGTACGATTGATTACTGAAAATACCGCCTTTAAGTTTTTTCTTTTTAATTGGTTATTACTGTAGATGATTGTCGGTCAATCTTATGGATGTATACGGTCGGTCACCTTACTTGGTGTGTCTGGCACTCAAAAAGTGGTATATTTGATACAGTCGCTGTAAATATGTATACTATTGTTTAACCACATGTCTTTAACAAACCACTTACCCAGTCAAACCAGTATATGATATGCCCCATGCTTTATCACAAGGTTTATGGTTCATTATGTTTTCTATCTGGAATACCTTTCTTCCAAACATTTAAACTGAATCCAATAACTTACCAAAGAAGTTGCCATATCTTCATATTTGCGTCTGTTTCAGGAAACAAAGATCGACACAGTTTTGCATTTTTCAAAGAGTTTGGAAACTTTTCTTTCCCCATTTTGTATGACAACGGAAGAGGGTAAGATCTTAATTTACCACTATATCTATTTTCTAGAACTAAGCGCATTATTGGTGTGTCTTCTCGATTCTTCCTAACGCATTGATGTAAAGCTTTCGACCAACCAAGGGTAGGATTGCAATTACTGTATTGCCTTGCCCCTAGTGCATTTTGTGTATACTATCTAAGCCGACAGAACAGTTAGTGCGGTATTTTGGGTTTAAAAGGGGATACGAGCGTTTTGGATACGGATGGGAGAAAATAACTAATAATATCGTTACGTTATATAGCCCGTCACTAGTGCTATTTTCGGACTGAAAAGAAGGTGTCGTATTTGATGTTTGTATCCTTCACTGGATCCTGTGGTCGATGCAAACACATTTCAGTATTAACGGTCAGTTTTGTTTCCCCTTTCGTTTTTGTTCTTATAAAATTTTTATTTTGCTATGAATCCACGCATGTGACAGTACAAATAGAATAGATAGTCTGTGTCTTAAATGGAAAGAGTCAGCAGGCTCGGCCTCGAATTATTATCTGATTTGCTTTCGGTTCACCAGATTCACCAGATGATATTCCCACGCCTTGTCCTATAAAAAATAAATCCTAACATCAGCCATCCATTCTCTTTAATTGTCACTTTAGCATAACTAAAAACGACATTTCACCCAAATGCCCATTTCAGGTACGGACAACCCGACTATGATCCGATGTCCATACTCGCCCCGTTGCGCCAGTGTTGCCGGATCCGTAAGTCAACATTCCTGAAATACGTGAAACTTTACTCCGGCCCTGAGCGGCTCTCTGCGCTCATCGAGCAGAGTCTGTCCCGGGACCCAGTGTCCCCGGTACTTATAGAGGGACATATTTACGCCTTAGACAGGCGTCTCGTCAAACTGTTAAAGGTGGTGGCAACGTGCCTGTAGAACCATCCTGTGAATCAAGTTATCATTTACGATTCGTTTTTGAGTCTTTCGTACGATTAAGATTGAATTTTTTTTTTTTTTTTTTTTACATATTTGTGGATCTTCATTCATCTTCTTCAATTAACACTATACCAAACATCAAATGTTCGACTGTCCCAAATTGAAAGAGTTTGCAGACGACATTTCAGAATGGGCTGAAATTGAAAAATAATCTTCTGATAGGGCAGAAAACATTGTTGAAAAAGGAGGAATTGCTCGTTCAGATCTGCAATAAAGTGGTTAAACATCGTTATCGTTTGGTAAAAGGTTAAGTGTGTGTGAAGGTGTGTGTGGGTGTGTGTGGGGGGTGTGTGTGTGTGTGTGTGTGTGTGAATGTCGTGGAAATCCTTTTCTACATCGTATATTGAATAATCAAATGAAGTAAAATTCATAGAGATGGATTAGCAAGATGTTACTCTCCCCAGTCTATGATTACATTGGAAACTAAGGCCCTATTTCATCTTTAACTGATAAAAGCTCTTTCTTATTCAAATTGTATCGGTATTATTTACTCATCGAGCGTAGTCTGTCCCGAGACCCAGTGTCCCCGTTACTTATAGAGGGACATCTTTACGCCTTAGACAGGCGCCTCGTCAAACTGTTAAAGGTGGTTGCGACCTGCCTGGAGAACCACCCCGTGAATCAAGTTATTATTTATGATTCGTTTTGAGTATTTTGATTGACGATTTAATTGTTTCTTTTTTTAATTCTTCATTCATTTAATTTCATAGTTGTGTAAGAGCGTTGCAATCCTTCTTTACATCATATTTTTTAATTATCTAATGACATGGATTTGATAAAGCTGAGAGTATGATGTTACTCTTCCCACTCTTTGACCACGCTTCTTAAAAAAATTGATAAAGGTTGCTCTTTTTCTAAATCATTATTTTATCGGTTTATGAATTTTTATTGATTAAATGTATGCCTCGCCTATTGATTATCATGCTGAACTCTTAACCAAAGGGTCGCCTTTCCTTCATTCAAATGAGGAAAATGGGGATTTTTGGTTTAGGGAAGACCATGGATATCATTTAAATTCAGATATTTCTCTTTGATATTGGTCAAAAACATCGGTCTGAAACAATGATACTATGCTAACCCCAAGAGGAAACGCTAGCTGCAAGCTGGTTAATCATTATTTGGTTGAATACCAAATCATCAAAATGGTGCTTTTGTAAACGGAATAACATTGTGACATTGTACTAGTATTGTATGACAATCTTCGTAATAAAATGGGAAAACCTGAATATTGTATTGCTATTTCCTGTTCGAAGGTAAATATAATTGAAAGTCGGATATTGTCGACAAGAACCCCTTTTATTTCCGGTTAAGGGATTCCGTGACCTAGTGACTAGAGTTCATGGCTAGTAAAGAAATTGAAGTAACAGGGGCCCTCTCCTCAAAAGTTCGAATCCCGTTGACGTTATTTGGAATTTCATGAAAGCGTTTTCTCTAGCTAACTTACGGAATGCCGATGGTTCCACCTGGCTTGACCAGCTCTTGTATGTACTCATATTGGGTTTTTTTATCCATCATTAAGAGCTGTGCATCGTTACATTACTAAAATCGATACACAAATGCACAGAAATGTCCGGATAATCATTTTTTTTTATATGGGTTTTACATCACATCAACATTATTTCAGTTATGTAGCGATGCCCGACTCAACTGCCCACAAGGGCTGGTCAAGGTGAGTAGAACCATCGGCATTCCGTAAGTCAGTCGGGGGACTGCCTCTCATGAAAATCCATATCCCTCTCAGGATTTGAACCCACGCGGAGAGGGGCCCATGTGATTTCAAGTTCTGTACTCTAACCACTAGGCCACGGATAATCATTAATGATATTATACAAAATAATAGTTTGTTGTTGTTCAAAGCAGCATTGTCCAAAGACAGACATCTTATCTGAAGCATGCGAATACACTAGTATAGTGGTTTCAGTACCAAACTTGGAACCTCGCCCCACCCACCCCTAGGCGTGTGGGCTCAAACGCAAAGATCCGAACTTTGGTGGGATATAGTCACAGTGACAAACAGAATTCCGATAGTTCAAGTAGTCTTGGCACGTTGCAAAATAAACATTAGGCGAATACTATCATACAAACCATTTGCGAAAATATAATGGATTTTATTCAGATCATTTATAAAGTTAAAATATGCTCAACAACAAATAATAAATAAGATATTTCACGTCTGTGCGAACCAAACAAAGTGTATAACATCAAACAACACAGAGACGCCCATTCTTTACGACGTCTTGTACGTATCGGCATGATGCTTCCTGTATTGAATCTTGGAGGTTGGCATATGCATATAACGTTAAAGATATAAAAGAGAACATATTAAGTACAAAATGATATTTGTGAAATATTTGTAATTTGCCATAGAAGATCGTGATACATTGCATCTAGTAACATCAGGACCAATTTGATTGAGTCTTAGGGCCCATCGTTGCAGTACATTTTGATATTTTACCAAATGGTACAAATGTCCTATACGTGTATATTGTGTATGTTTAATTATGGAAATATCATCTATGTAAAAGATGCATTACATAAGCTTGGAACAATCAGTCAAATAACCAATCAAAAAAATATTTTAACACCAACAAGGGGAACTTGCAAAAAGCAAAATGTTTATATCTGCAAGAACAACGCTTTCACTCGATGGTAGTAGGCTGTTTTTGGACTGGACCCATTTGAATTCAAGTCCATCCTATCGGTATACTTTATTTTGCAGCACAATAGTTAATCGATATAAACTTGCACAGTCCCCTTTTTACTCATTTGTTCATTCGCACAAAAGCAAGTCTTAGGCGTAGTAAAAAGGTTCAGGAGGATTAGGCCGGTGAACTCCTGATCTACTCATCAATAAGCTGATTTTTTTCTTGAGTGTCTAAATGTAGGATTAAGTCGGCAAGAAACTGCAGCATGTGCGAAAGTATCTGTATGCTTGGAATGGATCAGCATATGTCCAAGTCTCTACTCAATTTGAAATCGTATAAAACTCAAGGAAACGTCTCTGAAAAAGAACGCAGTAGGATTTTGTTAAATATATCCAATGTCTAAATTATGAGTGTTTGGAAATATGCAGAACTCAAATGTTGTCTAACGAATGAAATGTAGAAAACAAAGAGATTGAAATATTTGAGCTGTTTCATAGAAATGTTTTCTCCAAAAGAAAAATATATGGGAGTTTGTGGGAAATTGTCGAGGCGCCTTTTTTATCATTTTATCAAACACCTTCATTCGTTTTTCGATTTTATTGTTTCTACAAAAACCTCTTCCTATTTTACTTTGGCAATGTCATTTGACTAATTTAACATTAAAGTAAACTCTTATATTCTCATAGAGGATACGGCGTCATAACAAATTACAAGGCGACAACTCTTACCAGAAATAATGTATGTGTCCACAGTCCTGGATTTAAAATTTGAATGGTTTTCCTTCGTTGGCATTAAGTGCTAAAAGAAAAAGAAAATAATAGTTAAGGAAACACAATTCTTTACTGGCTTTAAAGGTATCTATTAAGTAATATCTCAAGTTTCTAATAAGTTACTACTGATGCAATTGCAAGTAGGATAACTCATTTTGTTTATTGAAAACAATCATTAACATATTTTAGATAAAAACGATTAAGGAACTCTTGTTAAGTCAATGGGAGCAATATCATGGTATGACCAAACATCTTGTTTAAAATAAGGTAACTCTGGTTGAGTCTATGGGAGTAATAGCATGGTTAGATCAATTAAGGAATTAACAAATTGGTCAATTAGAAACGCATAGCCTTACGTTCTGGGATGTTTGGTTTACTGGGTGTCGCCGTGCTCTTGTTTCCTTTAAAACAATCGAAGAACCCGGATGACTGTTTCGGGGGCGGGGCCTCGACCTCGCGGATCAGGGTAGGTGGACGCTGTCGCTGCACCTCTATCACCTCGACCACCCGTTTTGGGCGAGCCATCTCCACAACCCTCTGGGGTCGTCGCTGCACCACCTGTCTCGGGGGTGGGGCGGCCCGTCTCACGTTACCCACCCGTCTGGGACCGTTATTACAGCATCTACCGCCACCACCACAGCTGGAATAAGCATTGGTTTGTTTTTATATATAATATTTAATCATCATATTTCAACTGTTTATGTATATACTGAATATTTTTAATCGATTAGTTCTTACGTGTCTCCTACATATATTCGGGCAATCGTATCTACTCGGCAATCCCCGTAACAAGTCGGAAGATATACCTCGTAAGCAGTACATGAATACACCAGAAATCCTGGGGTAATTCGCCTTATTTCCGTCGGATAACGCAAAATGCACACAGGCACTAAATGTCTATTTAAATACACACAAATTGGTTATATATCACAAGTGAAGGTTTTCATTACCATTTTCATTAAAGATGATCATATCAACACATCTTTGTTTCATATTTTGTCAATCGGCTCTTTTCGGCAATTCCCGGGACTTCCGAGTAGATACGATTGCGAACGGACATGCCCTTCGTTGCTGACCTACTTTCAAAAATGGCTCCCCATTACCTCCGAGGTTATTTAAGAAATGGCCGAGGTGTTCCGAATGATATTCGGGGTTACCAAAAAACATAAAACCACCCATAACTAAAGGAGACATTGATTGCTCACCGTGGGTAAAGAAGATATTGTTTGTTTTCCTCAAACCACGTAAGGAGTCGCACCTGGTACGACCGAGGTGGGTACTTCCGGGTCATAGAATAAATGTAGTTCCATGTGAAATAGTACTTTCGACTTCTAGGGCATTGTTTCGTTAGTAAGATTTGGCCTTTGAGAACACTAATGTGCCTCTCGAATAGATTATACATTTGAAGTTCTAAAGTGCTGTCAAACTATGTTTGAAATGCGTTTTTAAGGGTTATTGTTTTGGTTTTTTGAACGCAAATGACAGTGTGTATCACCTTGATTTTACAGCTTTTGTATTGATTTTTGGATTCCATTTTATGACAGTTTCTGGGAGTTCAATGTACCAACAATGTGTTACAGCATTTGGCTAAATTGAGAAAGCACTATTGTTATATCAGTACAATTGTTGCAATACATGTTTGAAATTGGAATCAATGTGATTTCAAGATCTCAAACGTTACTGGCGTATGACAAATGGGTCGCGTCACGCGAAAAGGGGCACGCGGACATATAAAAAAAGCGCTGACTCAGCTCTATCTTAGCGCTATTATTCCAGCATCTAGTCACGAAAGTTATCATTTGTATTTATTTAAAGGTATAACTGGATGTCCTCTTAGATGGCAAACAGTGTAGCCCCAGACCAGCCGCCACGTCAGTGACGTGGCGGCTGGTCTGGGGCTACACTGTTTGCTAAGTCAGAGTGCCCCTTTTCCCGTGACGTGGCCCAAATAGTCTCTACACAATATCGAAAGACTAAATGTTGTTCATACTTTTTGGTGATTTTCTGATGCTTTTAGTTTGGACCAGTCACAAATTTGGAATCTTTCAGTAGAAGATTAATTTACAATAATTTATTTTACAAGTTTACATTTGTTCATAAAAATGCAACTCTTAAAGAATCCTCCTTCTGCAAAATGCATATATCAGATTTTTTTATTGGCATTCATCATCATCATTTGTAATGTACAGGTAGTACAACAACAACTAAAACGCCGATAAAAAAAAGTTAAAAATACCCACGCTCTAAATATAGAAGCACACATCCCAGGGTTCATGCAGCACCGGAACAACATGAATCCCAGAAGGCCGAGCGCCAGTAGACCGAGTAAAATGGCGGGAATCAGCCAGGCGAGGTTTCCCGGATCGTCCATAAAGGAGCTGATACCGCTATACACGGACGGTATAACGGTGGTGGTGGTGGAGGATGTGGTCGTGGTGGGTACATCGTATATGGTCACCGTGACGGGCGCAGTATCCTGGTGACCTGTAGATAGATAATATTTTAAAGTCTTAAAGGATATACACGTATTGCCTTATCTGATTGTTTGCATGGGTTCAAACATGTATACATTTTATATATAATTAGAGCAAAAATAAAATCCTTTACATGCCTTCTAAGTTTGAAATAATTTAATTTGTATATTTAATGAAAAAAAGAAATATAACGCCAAACATGTTTCGCCTAACGGCTCCTCAGTGGCATAACGGCGTTGATTGGAGGCAAACACCGTGACAGGAGCGATATCCTGGTGACCTGTAAATCTGGTTTAATGTTTTCATTTGATTGTTTATTTGGCGTTATGATCATAGGGACAAAACTGTCATATCCGGTTCTAAATGGATGGTGGCAAACTCCCTATCATTGACCAACGTGACGTTTCAATTTGTTAATCACCACTACCATACTCGTCACGTGACACCAATCAAAGTGAAGATGGGAGAATAAGACAGGATGACGCATTGTCTTAACCATTAACCTCTTAAAAGCATACTAGCGCTTAGAAGAACTACGAAACGCGGTAATATGAGTTATAAATTATGATAGAATATGTTGAAACTTAACAAAACATCACAGGGTCATGACAATATAGTGTCTGCGCTATTCATTGTCTACTTTTCCAAGTTCTATGTTCATCAAGTTGGTGCCCACCAATCTAACTTCATTGTTAACATCCGAGTTACATCCAAAACAGCAAGAAGCTTGGCATCGAAACAAGCAAAATGTAATTAACTTTAACCCGTTTTGTAATAATTATTACATTATGCAACTTTATTACATAACGGGTTGTTACAAAGCGCTCGTATTAATGAGTGACGATCACCTGGTTAGAAAAATCACGTAAAACACTTTCATTTATCCAGTATTGACAACGTGAACATATTTGTTCCCAACGTTTCTTGGCTGACATTGTTTTATCGTTTGTGAATAAACCTTATAATGTTCACCCTTTTAAAAGCATCATGTAAACGTGGTATAGTCCCAATTCCTCTGTAAAGGGGAATTTAAAATACGTTCAAGTTAATTTTCGATTATTCTAGAACTTCTCAATTTAAGTGTAAATGAGGGCAAGTATGGCTTTAAAGGAAATTCGCCAAGTCTGTTGTCGAACTTCGCACCAATGCATTCAAAGTTTGACATTCAAAGCTTGAGACTCTATCGCCTAACGATGTTTTGCGAATTTCATTGATATTCATGTTTATTTAATCTGATTGTGCAATTTTCTTGATTAGCATAACCTTTTATCATTTCAATTACATGTATGTGATGTAATCATTTTCCTAATGCTGAGTAGTTCATTATTTGTGTTCTGCCTGTAAACATTTATCGTCATTTACTAAGTGAATAAATAACATAACCTCATACCTGTTTTGTCTGTCTTTTATAAATGTATGTTAGATATCAATTTTATTCATTAGGATTAAAAGTTGTGCAGATAAAAAGCCGCATGCCTGATAACGTAAGCTCGTTTTGAAATGATATACGTACCTGCGTCGTCCGTTGCTGTCACAGTAAACGTTCTGGTCACGGGAGCATTCACGTTGGTCCAATCTCTTGTTGATACAAATCTGCCATTGGCGTCTATTTTGAATTCACTGTAATAGGAATGAATAAGAATTGTAATTTGTCAAGTATTCCTTGAACGTAAATCAATTGAGGGGTGCCGGTCAAAATTATTGCTTACGAAGACTTCAAAGGTGTCCGAATGAAAAGCATTCGGACGCCTTTGAAGTCTTCGTAAGCGAGTGTACGTCCGAAATATCGTTGATCGATTCCGCCTGGAAATAATTTAGCCTATCGTGCTATAATAAGCTTGGTATCAAACCATACTAGTTTCGGCCATGCATATGTTTGGTACAAGCAATGTGATATTGAAATATGATTATCCGTTAGGCCTTCTGTTGCATGTATGATACAGCTGTTTAATATGAATCGATGAGTAACAGCTTCTTTAACCCTTTCCCAAACAAGAACGATATTTGACAACTGTGTTGCAGACGACTTTAGAGAACATTGTGGGAAAAGGAGAAATTGCTCGTGACGAGCAATTTCTCCTTTGCCAACAATGTTTTCTGCCCTATCAGAAGATTATTTTCCAAATTCATCACATTTTGAAACATCGTCTGCAAACTCTTTCAATTTGGGACAGTCGAAAATTTGTTGAAAATTTGTTGTTTGGGAAAGGGTTAGGTCAGTTCAGTCGGATTCAGTATGGACAAACTGATCACCAGTATCAGATGGATATTATGACTGTTTAACCCTTTTAAAGGGGCAAATAAAACTAATGGGCGTTGAGCAAAGGACACATGTACCAGAGATGCTTATAAAAACGGCACACTGTCGACCGTAAACTTGTATTTGACGTACAACTATTGACCTACCAAGGAAACATCTTTTATTAACACATAGAATACGACATTTGTTTTATCCAAAAATATCTTGAAATTTCATCATTTTCAATTTAAATGTTGGAGACCCATATGTCAATTCACTTGTACTTTTCTAAGGGGTGGTACATTAAATAAGGGCATATATATATATATATATATGAAACGAGCATAATTAATGATAACACAAAATTCCTCAATTTGACACTTCTAAAACGTTAGAGTAAACAATTAGTTTTGTCAACCACAGTGAAAACACGTTCATGTACATGTTGAATGACGGTTAAGGTGCCTTAATACGGAAAGAAATTTTCGTATTCTTCAAGGAAAACGCATTTTTTATGCTACTCTCTACCTGGATTGCTCAGCATTAACATTTGTTCTAAAGTGTCTTCCCAAAGCCGAGGGATGTGTCCACAAAACCAAAGGTACAAGATGGGAACTTAAACTTGGATTTTTTCAAGGAACCTTAACCACTGGGTCATGCAGTACCACCCTCTATGACTCCGTAAGTAAGTTTAAACTTATTTTTTACAGCGATTGTGACAGAAGCTTGACGCTTATTAAATTGGATCTCGATGAGTTTGCTTCCTGGCTACAGTACCAGTACTCAAGCCGATTCGTGGGCTATTCCCGGTATTTTTTTCATCGCTTACAGGGGATTTGAATCCGGGGCCTTCGATACAAGATGCCGACGCTCTACCACTGCACCACTGTCGCTCACTATCTGTTTGGGATGTACAAACACAAAGCCCGGTACCTCGGCTTCATTTGACAGCTAGTGCACTGATTTCCGGAAGCTTCTAGTACACTTTGCTCCAAAGACAAAAAATGAGACGATTGATGTTTCCGGTTTTTTTAGCGTTTGATAGTTTAATGGGCCAACTTGATATTTCTGTATATAGATAAGCGAAGAAAACACTACTCTTCACTCAGCAGTGTCTTGAAAGTACCTGATTTACAAGATCTCAATAGTAACAGGTGTATGACCAAGTATATTTTTACCTGGAGTCCGTCGTGAGCGTGTGGTACTTGTGTTTGGCCAGGAAGTCCTCGTCCGTGGTGTCGACGTTACCGAAATATGTGCCGGCTGTTGTGTCATTCGGAATGGAGTAGGTGTATGAGGTCTTGTCCAACACAGGAGGGTTATCGTCTTCTTCGTGGACCGTGATCTCCAACTGAAAATAACAAAATATGCTTATACAGCTGTACGCTCATTAACCCTTTCCCAAAAGATAACGACATTTGACCACTTTGTTGCAGACGACTTTAGAAAACATTGTGGGAAAAGGAGAAATTGCTCGTAACGAGCAATTTCTCCTTTTCCCACAATGTTTTCTGCCCTATCAGAAGATAATTTTCCAATTTCATCACATTTTGAAATGTCGTCTGCAAACTCTTTTAGTTTGAGACAGTCGAAAATTTGTTGTTTGAGAAAGGGTTAAATAACCTAGGTTGGACCAATGTATGATTTTGTGAAGCGAAAACCTTAACTGGTGTACTCATGTTTGCATTATCTGAATGATACAAATAAAAGGGATTCGATACACTTTTGCCTAAAACTTGGCTTTGGTTTAGACACTTTCAATCATGTCCCAAAGCCACCGGTCCATTATACAGGGTTACACACAGAAAAGGATATCAACGAGGAATGAATGAATGAACAACAAAGGCATATGTTTGATGGTGCGAAACCTCGAAACGTATTATTCGGTTTTGCCCCTTCGGCAACTGTCGGACTTACAAATGCGGCATTCATTTCCTAGTTATCAGAGTTATCATAGTACAGACCATGAAATCACATTGTTCCATCATGCGACGATTCAAATAAAGGGTCGAGTTTTGTTTTTCATGAGATTTATTACCAATGCTTGCATACAAAATTCCGATGATTCGGCAATGCGTTTACGGATTTTTAAGTTGGGGCCTTCCTCCATCAATAACAGCTGGCCATTGTAATAGAACTGAAATACTGTTGACCCAGTGCAAAGCACTGAAGAATAAACAAACAATCAACAAGCAAACAATGTCTTGCAGTCGCTAAATTTCGATAGTTTTATGACTTACGGTAGTAGTTGCGGTTAGGCCTCCTTTATCAGTTACAGTGATGGTACATGTCACGATCTCCTTTGCACGACCTGAAGAATAACCCGTAGTTAAACATACAGTGAAGATTATACATAAACCATATAACCTGAACATTGTACCCAAAAAAGGCTGATAACATGACATATGTTTTGATTCTGGTATACAGACATCAACGATCTACTCTATTTCAATCCTCTTGGTTTTTTTTTAACCAAAAGCTAATGAATCATTTGCCTAAGATGTCGTCTTGGATTAGAAAGGCCATGATTTTTAACCATTCTCTTTTCCAACGGGCTGCCCGATAACATTTCCGATTCAAGTCAACAAGCATATATTCTGTATTCCAACGCTTTGTCCGATAACAATTTGGCCAATACACCAAGCATTTACTCTCCTTTCCTAGCCTTGTCCGACAACAGGTCCTATTCAAGACTCTATTCTCTATTTACCTGGGCTGTCCTGGTCATCCTCAGCCGTCTGGACGATATAAGCGTCACAGGCGGAACCACGCGTTGAGGGGATGTGGAAATGGCTGGTCGCCCCGCAATCTATGTCGTAGGTACGTGTGTCGTATTTGTCCTCGTCTATCACGGCGAAGAGAGCACATGGTAGCGTGGTGGTGGCCTGCAACAAGGGGGATTGAACTAAGTTCCCGGTGCCTGTCTCAGAAAGGTCGGTTGTATGATGTATTGTTGGCCGGTGGCCTTTATTTACAGCAATAGACTTTTGAACTTTGAAAAGAAAGCTCGTAAACGTAAATATATAAAGAGGAAAATTTATCTTCAGAAAAGCGTGAATGGGTCGTGAATCTTGTCTATATCGAACCTTGTAACTCATGTCTATTTTGATTCAGAAAAGAAATGTTACTTTCGCGTTTAACTTCAGGTTATGGCAAATTTGTAAACGTTGACATAAAGTTAAGAATCTTTGAGTCTTTCAGTAAAATAGCATACTCTTGTTTAAAATAATACCATTGCATATTGGTTTTAACTTACTGTACATTTCAAATGGAATGGCGAAAGTTCTACCTGTCCTAATTAGCATTTATGAGCAAGAATTTTTATTTCGTCAGTAATTTGTTTGATGTGATAAAAAATTTCAACCTCACATATTTTAAGTTAGTAAAAGGTTATTGCAATTTAACTGACAACTAGTTAGCGTGATTGAATACCCAAAATAACACAAATAATCATATTTACGGTTGTCTCCCCTGTCTCTATGGAATACTTGTTCTGCGTGAATTCCGGCGTTTCGTTGACATCGTCGACGATAATGTTTAAAATGCGGGTCTCAGAGTATTCGCGGCCGTCGAAGGCTCGAACATAGACGGTCGTTGTGAGCAGGCCGCTATCGCTCAGTGTCTCGTAGTCAAGGTCCTGTTTCGTGGTGATCAAACCGGCTGTAATGTATTGACATAGCGTTATTGGGAATAAACCCAAATCAGCAGTGCAGCCAATTTAGTTTTTTACAGAGACCATAGTTTAAATAAGTTGAATCTTGCAGGCGCGTAACTGCCTATACGCGAGAAGCGGCTGAATCCACATGATTCTGACAAATTAAAAAAATCTGGATTTTTTCAAAATCACAAAAAATTATTTCATTAATATATAAACCCCTAACGCCTTTATGCTGAAATTGTCCAGAATGAACCAGTTTGCACCATTAATTTCGAGATTTTACGGCGGAGCATACCTCGCACCCTCACCCCCTAGCTAAATCCTATATCCACATCCATGGAGGGCTAGCTATGCGCCTGTCTTGGTGTATAAGACAACTTCCGGTTTAATACGGACGAAAGTCATTCAGCAAGCTCCGTTTGGAGCTCCTACTGGAGCTTTCTGAATGATTTGCGTCGCGTATTTTGATAGTTAAGACGTTAGGTAACAGTCAATGTACTGTTTGCGAATGGATAGAATAAAAGACTATGCTGTATATAAGCTTTACCAATGCAAAACTTTTTAAAGTTTAAGATTGGTTGATATAAGTCAGTAATAAAAGAAGAAGGTGGAACCTAAGTAAACTGAGACTACAACTTCAAACAATAAAAACTCTACTCTGTTAAGAGACTGCTTTGGTATCTATGATATCTGAAGCATCGCACGAACCTTTGTATAAAGTGTCTAATTTTTGTGTTGTTGTTGTTACGCTACAAACAGGGGTTTGTTTGAGGAGAAACTGTATAGTTTAACTCTATAACGTGTTCTTGAACTTGATCATAAACTCACTATTCTCGTCGAAATTGAAGAAGTTTTCTCCCTGCCCGTTCAGCGTATCAAACTCGAAGGTCAATGTATCTGCGTCCTCGTCGAATCCCGCCACAGTGATGACGTCAATGGTGGCGCCTTTGGCATTCGGCGTTCCTTCATCCGTATGCTCGTCGATGTGAATATCATCTATTTCCGGTGCAACCTTCGTTGGCATGGTAACGTTTGGTGGATGGTTGATATCTGAAATAAATAACGGGTTACTTTTGACTCTCTTTTCAAAATAGGTTTCGGTCGGTAATGCATTTGGTCAATAATGGAGAAGAAACCATTATAGACACATGGGACAATAATTAAAGCGGACAATGCGAAATGTCTCAACACCGACTGATGACATGTTCATATTTCTACCAACATTTACCTAGTCGTAATCGAACCTTATCGCTTGTGAAATGTGTTTCGGCATGTAACTGAAATGTTTTGTAATTCAATACCTTCCCATTCAAAGAACACAATCAAATATATGTATCAATTGACTACCGTGTATCTTAAGATATGATATCATAAGCGCGTGGGCAAAGATAGATGTAGTCTCCATCAAAATAGAGGTAAAGGCTTTTTTATAACAGTGTCACCCCTATAGAAAGGGCATGCCAGTTTTGGGCTTATGAGACTCTTTTTTCACTGATCATACCAAATACCTCCCAACTTCTATCACTATGCCAGGCGCCTAGAGGATATTAGTCGGTAACCATTCAATTTCACTAGCTCGCGGCTCACGAACCGGCCCTTTCGGAACAAGTTCCACGAGAGTCACTCTCCGGACCAATGCTCCCCGTGGGGCTCAAACCTTCGACCTGCCCGTACCGAGGCGGACGCCTCAATCACTAGGCCACGGTGACGTATAAGAGCATCCAACACTCTGAAGAAATGTGTTTATCGGGCCAGGTTACACTTGTTAATGCGATCTTTTGTTTCGATAAAATAGTTGATGGTTTTATTATTTAAAGTGGGTTTTAAAGTACCCTTCTTTCTGTTTGATCATGCGTCTGATACTTACTTGTTATGGTAAGCGTTGTAGTTTTTGTCACATTATTGTAACCATCTTCCACCGTAATAGTGACGTCATATGGGGAATCCCGGTGTGTATTTAAACTATTGGGAGCGTAAAGTTCGCCATCTGAAAGAAACAAAAACGAATCATCAACTAGAGTCTGAAGCCGTGTTCAATCGCTGTCGTCTTTAAACGACTTCCCTATAATTCTACAAATAAAGGCTTATAGTTTAACAGATAGAATTACAGATATATATTCATCATAGTGTTGAGTCCCCACAATATTTGAAATACATACGATAGAATGTGTCAACCTAAAAGCTAAACCTTACATGATTTGTGAATGCACATAAATTATGTTTCCATGGATGTATAAAAACATTTCATGAAGACAGAAAGTGTCATTTCTGTAACAGCGTAGAAAATGAGTGTCATGTTCTATCTAGTTGCCATATGTATCATGATTATAGACAATAACCGTTCATAAAAGCGGAGCAAGAATGCCGAGATTATCTTGATAAGTCTGAAATTGATAAAATGGGCGTGATATTTCTCAACCTAACCTTGTTAAGGATTACTGCCAGAGCTTGTTTTTATATTCTAAAACGTCGCTCCTTTTAATGATTTTCCTTTTTTCAGTACTTTCCGCACTTTGATTTATTACAAAATCGAGTTGCTTATTAATTCTTTCTTCATCTGATCGAAGGTGAAATTCGTTTTCTTAAACTATATTTTAAGTAATGTGCATGAGCGCCTAAATGTACTCCTTACACTTTTTTCATCTTAACTTGTTTTTAACCTTGTTTTACAAAAGAACTAGCAACTCAATATTGGTTTCACGTTGTGATTATCATTAATGTGTAATGTATGTTTACTGTAAATGGCCGAAGATTTCTTATTATTCAAAATTGAATGGCTATATGCATATATGTTAATGTTTTCAGGGTATGTGAATGATTTAATAAGTATAGAAATGTATATGTATATGGGTGAGACTTTAACAATATATCCATACTGAATGAAAACAAAAGCCAGTTTAACACTATATAAAACACAGAGTGGGATGCGTATGAAAGGATGCATAAACGAGTCAAACTTACTTGGTTTCATTTCAAACGGGCATCCCGTACAGTTCATCGTGTATCTGAGATCCTTGCCGTCAGTGTCCGTAGCGACCGCAGTATAAACCGTCATACCATCTGTGGTGGTCTCCGCGTCGACGTCAATATTAGCTGGAAAATAACAAGGGACAATCTGAACACCAATCGGAACTACTTGGGTATTTCCGTGAGCTGTGAAATACACCTCGGATATAAGTGTAGGGTTACAATTTTTCGGGTAAATCGGCATCCGCCAATTAACACATTTTCTAAGCGTGCACGTTAAGAAGTTCAATGTGTATGGAAGTGTTGGACATCCTTTTTAATCATTTTTTATCAGTAACTCATACCAAATGGCGAAATTGTTGTTGTGACATGTATAGTTGTTTCCTCAATCAAATTTAACGACTTTTTCGATTTCACACATAAGATCTATTTTTAAACACGAAAGTGAAGTGACGTCATTCCGCTGGGAACCAATATGGCGTCATCCCTATTATTTCAGAGGTGTTTTCATTTGATAAAACCGATGTGTTCAGATTGTCTGAACACATCGGGTTTATCCAAAGCTCACGGAAATACCCGAGTAGTTCCGATTGTAACAAGGGACTGTCTCACAAAGATTCGTATTTAATCGTACTACTCGGGTATTTCCGTGACCAGAGAAATATACTTCATAAACACGATAAGTTCAGACTGACTCGTACATTTACGTCTACGAAAACAAAATGTCGTTGCCCTTGAATCTCTAAATTAACTATGTGTGTAAATGAATTGAAAAAAATGACCAGCGTTTAAAGGATTTGATAGCATCATTTCGATTTAACAAATAGAACACGTGCTCCTTTTACGTCTGAGTTAAAGGGCTTCACTCCCATTTTACATTTATGTTTTTAGGAACGAAACTTAGATGTGTTGTACATGTTTGGGGATTTAAAACCAATCAAGATTTTTCTTCAACTAAAGAGATACGTGTGGTTTAACATAACATGAACAAGCCTATGCTCTATCAGTATTGATGTTCGTTCAATCCATATATGTTGTTCTGGAAAAAGAACGATAACCTTAGACATTGAGAGTGACGTCCCTTACTTGGTAAGTCAAGGACTGGTTCTGCGTTGGGTTCGATGGACACTTGGAACTCTTTCGTGTCGGAGTCAGAGGACCCGTCGTTACACGTGACGTACATCTGGTAGAGGGGTGTGACGTCATAGTCGAGGGGCGTGGCTCCGCTTGGCACGTAAAATACCCCGTAATCTGAAAAATGAGAAACATGTAGATGTAACCATTTCTTGTTCAGGTATACCAATAATCTGCTACTTTGAAACAAATCATTTCGTCGAATTACTTCGGTCGTTCTTGGCATGTAACGATCGGAACGATATCGGGTCCGGAACCTTTTGGTTCAATACAAATAGTTCCGGCTAAGACCGATGTATAACGCCGAAAAGGCGTATTATGGGTGTAACATTCGTTGAACGTTTATGCAAATGAGGAACCTAATGCATTGTTTGAAAGAACACGCTGGTATATAGACAACACAACCGCTCAGTGAACTACAGTGTTTTTCACTGATCGGATGCGTTTGTGTCTTTGAGAGGTTCATTTGCTCGGTTTGTTAGCTCGGTTTGTTACATTGGTGGCAGCGGTGGGATAAAGACTTCTCCTTCTATCGGAGTTGCCTTCCCCATGTTTTTTTCCCAAGGACCATGACTCGGGAGTAGGAGTTATGTAACGTTCGTTGAATGTTTATTCAAATGAGGAACCTAATGCATTGTTTACAGACCATGCTGGTATATATATAGACAACACATTCGCTCAGTGAACGACAGTGTTTTCCACTGGTCGGATGTGTTTGTGTCTTTGAGAGGTTCATTTGCTCGGTTCGTTACATGGGTATTCTACCTTAAACAGCATGGCATGAAGAACACGCTTATGACCTTGCATGTTCGAATGAAAAACTTGCCTCAAGTCCCCCCCCCCCACACACACACATTTTATCATGTTAAAGTTGGGTTGTAATAAAGCTTTTGTAATGGGGTACGGTACGTCTGTGTTCATAGTTCCATAAAGTAGTCCCTTTTAGAGCTTTTGACTTTCGATCTGGTACATAGTCTTAAATGATAAATTGGTATCAAACTGACGTGATTCCTGTAAATGAGATTATCCACCAATGCTCCCACTGTTTCCTTATGTCTAACACATGGCTCTCTTCGGTGGATGTATGAACACAAGTATTGGTGCTATGCAAGATTTGTGTTGACAGTTTGTGTACTGATTTTCGGATAGTACTAGTACACTCTGCTCCGTTAAAACAATATGGCGATTTAGATGTCGATTCTTCCTGTTTTTGATAGATAAGTATACCATCTTAATATTTAGTATAAAGCTACTGTGAAAAAACGCTTTCGTTTATCAAGCAGAGTCTTGACAAAAGAAATGATTTACATCGATTTTGAAGGAAGCTTTAATCTAGTTAAAAGCCACTCTCGATGACTGATTCCTGGATACTAAACCAAAATTCGCGTCGTCGATTTGTGGGTTACTCTCGGAAATTTTCGTCCCATCTAACTGGGATTCGACCCCGGACCCTTGGTATAAGATTGCGGCGCTCTACCTCTGGACCACTGTCGCACACAATGGAACCAATGGAAATCTAATATCTCAAAAGTAACAGGCTCATGAACACTTACTCGCAGTCGCTGCAATATACTTCAGCTCAAACGGTGCTCCGGTCGGCTTCGTCATCGAACATGTGACGTCAGTCAGGGGACCGTCGTCCGTAACAGTGAGTGTGTGTAATGGCGTCTTGGTGTCAGCATCACCGGCGTCTTCCCGTAGTATGGCGGCAGCCACCGGTAAACTGGTTATAACTGGTTTCTGGGGAAAATGACGTTAGTATGTAAGCATGTGTGTCTACCCTGTTATTACCGGTTTCTAGGGAGATAGAAGTCACTTATGAAAATGAGTTTTATGATTGAATGGTTGCTTGCTTTGTGTGTTCTATGTTCAGTTTCTATGGATAGGGAAAATGGTTCAGGAGAACATTCTGCAATACACCATTCTAATGGCGTAGTTATCCCATGTACAAAACCCAACAAAAACATATCAAGCAACAAATGACAACAGTAAACTTGTTTCCGGTCAATACAAGGGAGGATTGCCTTTTGACTGAGAGATCGCCAATAGGTAAATGAAAACGGCATGAGACTTGTAAATTGTCATCCGAAATAATTAGAATTGAAATACTTCATGTGTGTATAGGATATGAAACATAAGGGAGGTAACTCATACTCACATCATCGGTCACTGTGACTGTCAGAGTTGCCGTTCCTGTCAGCAGACATGGATCCACGACCTTGACCTCCACGAGATATGTTTGTGCAGAGAGCGCCACCTTTGTTTTTATCGCTATGGAGAAGATAGAACATAACTAAATTCAAACTACACACGGTAATCTCCCCTTGCTACGCTACATCGATCACTGCCGCTACAATATTTTCATCCAGATTTGGATAAAATCTAAATGTTATTTATTTTTAAATTTATTTTGGATATAGTAGTTAATAAAGTAATAATGTATACTTGTGTTGATTTTTCACCAGTTAAATTGATAATCTTTCGTTTTCTTTACAATTAAACCACAATTGGATGACATTTTTATGTGTGGCTGCCACCTTTAAACGCCATTTTCGTTTCTAAGCAGATGGTCATGTAACATTTGTGGCGTCAGAGATTTATCCCATGAAAGGGAGATCACTGTGAACAGTTTGGTCTAATTCCACAAGCATACGACTATAAAATCTCCCTTTGAACACGTGTTTTGTGACTAATAGTAAGATGAACGCAAGTACAGGTGACAAATATAAAATATAAATTGCATATTTCCTTTGTTCCATGTGGTAGACTTATAGGGGGCGTTTCTTGTAGGCATTATGAAAAAGAAGACAAAATGGAAAGAACTCACGTTTAAAATAGTCTTAAGAATTCGATTTATGATAAATGCATTACCATGGAAAACTACTAAATTCTCCGTAGCTCATAGTTTCTTGAATTCCACTATGCTGATTAATAAATTAAGTTCGTAATTAAAAACACTATCATATTTTTCATCTTTTTTATTTGGAGGGAGGGGGGGAGTAACTGCAGTACTAAAGCTAATGTTTGATCTGACCAATGATTTAGCAACTAATGCGCTCTTCAACATTAAGAAATTTGATTAAAAAAACCCATTTTCAGCCAGGTTTAAATGTTGTTAATTGTCGTGGAATTCTAAAACAGAATACAGAAAATCAATTTGTAACAAAATTACAGATATACATGTAAATTGAGTCCCTACAGAAATGGTGAAACATGTTACTAAAACTCAAATTTTCTGTATACTTTTGCCATGATTTAGGAAAGATAAATTACAAGTTTCCTAACGAAAACATGGACTATGGTCAGGTAACCAGCTCTAGATTAGGAAAACGCCAAATTCTTGACTTTCCCAAATGAAAAGAGTATGCAGACGACATTTCAAAATATGAAGCAATGGAAAAGCAATCTTCTGATAGGGCAGAAAACATTGTGGTGAAAGGAGAAATTGCACGTTGGGAGCAATTTCTCCTTTTTCCAAAATGTTTCCAGGAACGTTTGCAACAAACTGGTCAAATGCCGTTATTGTTATGGGTAACTGGTTAAACCCGGTACCAGCTTTTTCATAAGGAAAATCGTTAATGTCAAGAAAAGTACTGTATGGCTACGTTTTCATCGTGTACCATTTTTCATAAAGAAATTGGTAAAGTAAAGTCTTTTATGGCTACGATTTCATCGCACCATTCGTTATGTTAAATCCGGTGCCAGCTTTTCATGAAATAAACGGGTTAAGTATAGTACTTCATGGCAACGTTTTCATCGCATCTTTTGTGAGGTTAAACCTGTTGCCGGATTTTCATAAGGAAATTAGTAAAAGTAAAGAAAAGTACTTAATGGCTACGTTTTAATTGTCCATTTCTTGACGTCAAACCCGTTGCCAGCTTTTCATAAGGAAATTGGTAAAGTAAAGTACTTCATGGTTACGTTATCATCGCACTTTTCGTGACGTTAAACCTGTCGCAAACTTTTCATAAGAAAATCGGTAAAGTAAAGTACTTCATGACTACGTTATCATCGCACCTTTCGTGATGTTAAACTGTCGCAAACTTTTCATAAGAAAATCGGTAAAGTAAAGTACTTCATGGCTACGTTATCATCGCATCTGGTTAAACCCGATACCAGCTTTTTCATAAGGAAAATAGGTTATGTCAAGAAAAGGACTTTATGGCTACATTTTCATCGCCCCTTTCATGACGTTAAACCCAGTACCAGCTTTTCATAAGTAAATTGTTAAAGTAAAGTATTTCATGACTACGTTTTCATGGCACCTTTCATGACGTTAAACCCAGTACCAGCTTTTCATAAGTAAATTGTTAAAGTAAAGTATTTCATGACTACGTTTTCATGGCACCTTTCATGACGTTAAACCCAGTACCAGCTTTTCATAAGTAAATTGTTAAAGTAAAGTAGTTCATGATTACGTTTTCATGGCACCTTTCATGACGTTAAACCCAGTACCAGCTTTTCATAAGTAAATTGTTAAAGTAAAGTAAAGAACTCCATGGCTACGTTTGTCATATCCCCTTTCGCGACGTTTAAGCCGGTACCAGTTTTTCATATGGAAATTGGTACAGTAAAGTAAAATACTTCATGACTAAGTTTATCATCGTACCTTTCGTGGCCGTATCATACTCGAACTCGGCACTGGTCACGCTCACAGTCAGAGCATCTATGTCGTCAGTGTTGTCGTCCGTGGGGGTAAGGGTATGAACCGTGGTACCTACTGTATCCGAGGTCTTTGCCGTGACTGTCGTAGGTAGGGATGATCCGAAACTGGGCGTGGCACCTGAGTTAAAGGAGTGGGTTTTTCTTTTACCGTGTTACTAAAAGACTTTGAGGAAATATTTGCGTAAGTCAAAACTGATAAACATGGATAGTATCTGAAATGAAAGTACTGTGTTGCAATTTTACCTGTCATTAGAAACCTCTCGGAGAGGTGTTACTTTGTTATATTGCTTGGCCGAATATCGAATAAGAGGTAATGTTGTTTTGAACTTACGCAAATGTTTAGCGTAAAATATTTAGTAAAACAGTACCCAGGGTTTTGAAAGTAGCAAACATCGGACTGTGGTAGCAGCCAATCAAGAGTTGCATCCGTGCAGTCTGAGAGGAAATTCAAACCTTGTAAGTCTAAGGAGTATTCAGTTTGGTTAGAATGCAATTTTTATGTTGAAGTTTCAAAAAGATCCATATATACAAATTATACTTGTTAAGACCAAACATCCCAAAGTTGACTGCTTCTCCCTCTCTCCCTCCGTCCCTCTCTACCTCGCACCCTCCCCCTCCCTGCCTCCCTCCCTCCCCCTTCCTTTCTCCCTCCCTCCCTCACCCCCTCTATCTCTCTCTCTCTCCCTCCCTCTCCCCCCTCTCTCTCTCGTTCTATCTCACACCCTCTCTTTTTATGTCTCTTTCTCTCTCCCTCTATCTCTCCATATCTATCTCTCAATATATATCTCTCTACATCCATCACATTGTTGATAGGAAATTGCGTGTTACATTGTTGGTGTCGCATATCACAAATGCTATACGACATTTAGTTAACAGTCCTAAAATGGCATTGGTGACAGGATAATGCGTGTTAAATGGTATGTGTCGTATATTACAAATGTACGACTAGACACCTGGTAATCGGCCTCAAAATGACAGTGGTGACAGGGTTAAACTCGATCTCACCTTCAGATAGAACGGCTCCGAACATCCATTGCTCCCCGTTAGTCAGCGGTGCGGCCCATGTGGCCGTGGAACCTTTGGCGGTTTTTCCGCTCTGGGAGACTCGACCCATGACCGCAGAGCCCGTGGACAAATATGGAACAATGTCGGTCGCTGAAGAATGCCTAGAATGGACGGAAGGTTAAGTTTTAACCCTTTTCCTAACGACATATTTTCGACTGTCTCAATTTGAAAGAGTTGCAGACGACATGAAAAATAATCTCCTGATAGGACAGAAAACATTGTAGAAAAAGGAGAAGTTGTTCTTTACGAGCAATTTCTCCTTTTCCCACAATGTTTTCCAGAGCCGTCTGCAACAAAATGGTCAAATTTCATTATTGTTTGGTAACGGGTTTAATGTTCTGTAAAACATTTAGATCTAGCTTAGCTTATGTATTTTACATCGATTGTTAAACAAGTTCTTGCAAATTAGATCTATCACTCTCGAAACGTTAGGCATGAAATAAAGCTAAGAAAATACTCGAGCAAACTTTTCATGCAAATTCATTGTAACTTTAAGCCATATGCTCAGGGAAGTCTTCGACTTAACCTTTTTGAAGAACGTTTTTACGAATCGGACAATGAAAGCTCTCAAAAGCACATTCATATTCATATTCTAGAGTCATGTTCACTGATAAGTTGTGATGTCTTCGCATACATACATAATCTCTATAACATTGCGTTAGATTCTCAAAGTTGCATAAAACGTTACACAAACGTTACAATATTTCCACCTTTTCAGAAGGAAAGAGACGTGTGTTATATCTTAAGAAGCACATTTTGCTTTCCAACATCAATTTCGTATATATTTGCTATTGCGTGCGAGTAAAAACCTAGAATTTGGAAATTCTAACAGCCTAAGAAAGTAGTTTGAAACATGACACATGAAAGGGTCTATTTATATCCAGCTATATATGGCTGCCATTGCATGTGAGTAGAAGAACGCGAGTTTTCTATATAAAGAAGGACATTTTGCTTTCAATTCTGTTTATACATGTACCTGCTATTTTTGCGAGTAGAACCCTTAGATCGAGAATCATTATTGCTTATGTAATTTATTTGAAAGATTATACAGAAAATGATCTGTTTATATCTAGCTGCATATGGCTGCCAATGCATGTGAGTAGAAGAACGCGAGTTTTCTATATAAAGAAGGACATTTTGCTTTCAATTCTGTTTATACATGTACCTGCTATTTTTGCGAGTAGAACCCTTAGATCGAGAATCATTATTGCTTATGTAATTTATTTGAAAGATTATACAGAAAATGATCTGTTTATATCTAGCTATATATGGATGCCAATGCATGTGGGTAGAAGAACGCGAATGTTTTATACAAAGAGGGACATGTGACTCTCCAACATCAATTGTGTATATAGCTGTTATTGCATGCAAGTAGAACCATAAACTTCGGAAATCCTAATTTTCTACGTAATTTATTTGAAATATTACACATAACATGGTGTGTATGTATCTAGCTATACACGGCTGATATTGCATATAAGTAGAAGAACGCGAATGTTTTATATAAAGAAGCACATTATGTTCTCCAACATCAATTCTTCGAATTTCAATTCCAATTTCAAATTTTAATTTCAATTTCAAAATACATTTCATTACTCAAATTGTGATACACTGTACGAGTAAAAATGATGATATATATAAAACAGTGTACCCTTTTCTTATCAGTTGTGTATATTGCTGCTAATACATGAGATTAGAACACTTAAGTTCGAACATTCTAATCGCCTAAGTAAGTGATATGATACATTAGATAGAAAACGGTCCCATTACCATCCTATGTAGTCATTTTGTTGGACGGAAACTTGTTCCGACGCTCCGACAGATATCACCATGTTCCTATCAGCGGCAACTGTGAATAGAATGTACGTAAGATTGAATACTTCAAAAATCTAAATATTTTGATTTTGAATACATGTAGGTATTACAGCAAGGAGTTTTCGATATGCTGATCAATTTCAACAAATCCTTTTTCCAAATTAATTACTGAATAAACCCCCGAATTAGGAGAAAGACTGTCAGTGAACAGAAGTTTCTTATTGATCATGGTTGTAGTGTCGCGACGAATTTTGACAACACAAACGATTCTTCTATACTCTTATGTATGGCACCATAAAATAACGCCTGGGTCGATTTCTGGCCCAATACAATACAATACAATCATGGCCTCAAATGAAAAGGTCGAACTAAAAACTTGTCAACTTCTTGTTCCATCCTTTCCAGCTGAGAAAGGATCTCTTGAAAGATAATGGTGCATAGGGGGTATACTCAATTTATCATCTTCTTTTAAACATTTATCGTTTATCATATCAAATTATACTTGACACAACCATAGCTATTGTAAAGTGTATCGGGTCCCTCTCGGAGAAAAGCCATCGTGGGTCACCCATCCAGGTACTAACCACTTAATACGTTGCTTAACAATGAGAGAGAGCCAACCACTCTACCGAATCACCCATAAAAGCCGGCTTCTACAGCGAGACTGTAGAAGTAGTATTTATACATAAACCCTTTTGCCGTCACACTATGCTACTAGTTTACTATCTTGTTCAAGACATGTATGTAAAATTTGTATTATAGGCCTGAGGCCGGACCTGTTAAAATAAACATTTGTATTGTATTGTTGTACATTTATTTTATTTGTAATGTTATACAAAGTCATTTGCAGATTATACAATAACAGAATTGGTTTAAGAATAGTAATGATGTTACGAAAGGACAAGATAAAACCCAATAATTTACGAGACGGCAGTAACTCGGATGATCCAAGCTGTAACCGTATGTAGAAAGAAATATCTACGTCTGGATCATTCGGACCTATAAGCCGGCAGTGGTTATAGTAACGTAAGGGAAGTAACCGATGTTATGAGAATAAAACATTACCTGTAACCGCTTTATCTCCCCTGTTTGTATAGACATTTCCGGCGGATTGCCGCCATACTTGAGCGGTGAGATCTCCTGCCGCCTTTGTGGCGAATCGCCATTCTGATATCACTCCGCAGCAAGGCACTTTCATTGAGGTGTCCAGAAATGTGTACGAGAAACCTGAAACAAGAGAAGGCATGGGAACCTTTATATGTTGATGGGTGTCTGGAGAAGTGTGAGAAAAACCTGGGGAAAAAAGAGGATTCGTGGAAACATTTTAACTTCCATAGGTGTCCAGAGAAAGAAATGACGTTTTCCCGAGTCACTAAAATCATATCCGAATGTTTAGAGTTGTGTTGGTGTTCAGGTGTGTGATGGTTGGATAAGGAATTTGCACCATTTTTATTAGAAAAGTAAGACATGTCATGAACCTTGTGTTATGAACTAAAGAACCAATCCCAAAGATTTTGATCGCGGCAGTAGGTTAATATGCTTGCATTCCTGGAAGTTCCATTTTAATACTATACTCAAATTGTTCAAAGTCCCTAACTACATTCCCAAATGAACACAATTATGTTTGAACAGCACTGACATCGCGTGTATTCGATTGTTTTCATCATGGGCTTCTTCAAAAACATTAGTATTTTTTCTTTTATATGGGCTTAACGCCGTGTCAACATGTTTTACTATGGCTTTGTGGTGTCTTTTCAAAGAAGACTTTTGCGACAATAACGGCATTGTACCCGGGACCCCCCCCCCCATCCCCGACCCCCAATTTAAAGTCTGTCACATTTACTGCTGAGCCAAGCAGGACCCATTGTTTATCACTCGTAACCCTATGCTATAGATGATGCATTTGACATAAACATACTTGCAATAATGCATTTGCCATTTAAGGTAGAATACCCATAGTCCACCATTTTGAAAATCATTTTTACATCACTTTACATTACTTTGGTCGTTCTCTATATACGTCTATATGTGTCGGAACTATTCGTATTTAACCGAATAGTTTCGGCCCAGACCGATATATACCGAGGACAAGCGAAATAATCCGACGAAAGAATTAATTGCAAATTGGCTGATTATGGGTATTCTACCTTAACCCATTCTTCCCTGGATCGTCTTTCTCAAGCTTCTTAAATTGGGCATGATACCAAGTTTCCTCTTTTGCCGCAATGTTTTTCTTTTGTTGTTATTCTTCGTCGATCGATTTTCTTATCTCGTTTCACCGTTCGGGCCAATTATAACGAACATAACTAAAACCTTTATTCCGATATTGGGTCAATAGTTCAATTGATTATCATGCACTTTTGATGTTGTACTTTATTGTTAACAATAATGGAAGGTTTCAAACGATATATTACCGCGATTTGACAAAACGATTGGTTTGTGAATGTACATAATATACATGTATATGAAGTGTAGTTTTGACGGGCTGAATTCACAACGATTAATCCCATGAATTCCTCAAATACTTATGTAGGATTGTGTTGGTCTTTGCTGTTATTTTCACAACTATTATTAGTGCTCCAGAGTACATGTAATCAAAAGCAGGAAGTACGTTAGAGTTAGTATAAACCAGTTTTTTTTTCTTTTTTTTCCATTAATGTACAGGACTCAGTCTTGAGTGTTATAGTACATGTTCCCTGGATAACTACCAGTACTAGGCTAGGAAATGTGTCTTGCCCAAGGAACTCCATGGTGGAAGATGGCCGCCTTCGGGGATCGAACACGGGGTGACCGGTCTCTAGCCCCCGACGCTAACCACGACACCACCGCACACCCATGGGATGAAATGCGCATTAATTCGAATCTACTCCATGGGATTCCTCCATTAATTATAAGCATTATTATCTGGTTATTCTTATTCGCAATTGGTATGTGAAAACCATGGACGTACCCCCCATACATTAAAGGTACTGTGTTATGCAACTCATATCTGAAAATTGTCAATACGCCTTTCCATAATGCTTTGTATTTCCATGTGTTTTGCCTTTAAGTGAAAACACCAGAAGAAATAGTTACAGAACTTTATCTATACAAAGGTGCATGTCCTGTCCTCTCAAGACTGTTTTATGAACCATAAAAGGTATTTTTGCATGTTCAAAGTGGAAGTGATTATTTTAGTAACAAAAAATACAAAATAAAAAAAGATAAGACAATGGAAATAGTAAGAGAGTGTAGTTGTAAGTAGATGATTGAATATAGTAAAGGTGAAATATGTAAAATAAATCACGAACGATATAAAAAAATAAATATTAAAATCAATGTGGAAATGATGCAGGTGAGTGTAGTATGAAGAGGAAACTATGATAACAAAGATAGACGATATAAACTATTATAAGTAAAACAACAAAAACAACAACAAGGAGAAAAATCAAGAAAATCCACGGGAGAAACCGCTTTGACCGAAATGTGTAGGTTCATTGCACTTTAACCCTTAGAATGCTGGATTATTTTCTAAATTAGATTTTTATGTAAACTGTTTTCTAAAACCTTAAATATCTGCGTGACTTTGTTGAGGAATGATACTCAGATATAGCAAACAGATTAGATCATGGCCAGCCGCCAATTTACTTGGCGGCTGGCCTGGATCTAACCTGTTTGCATAAGCATGAAGTCGGTTCCAGCACTATAATGGTTTAGCCATGAAGTTAGACACATGCGATAAGGAATCCGGCAAAGTGTCAAACAGGATACCGATAAAACCTCGATTAATTGAATTTGATCTATTTACATGCTTCAATGTCAATTCATGCAAAACATATCCTTTATCAATATGATCATGTAATGAGTATTTCCCATAATTGATGTATACAAATGCGATTTGCTTAACCTTGTTTGTAGATTACCCTGTTTTCCTCTTACGTCATAGAAAAGTGTCTTGATCAAACATGTTTGTAAATAGAAGATGCCTCCAAAGAATCAATGAATTTTTTGCATTTTTTCTAATATATAAAATTGTAGAGAATGATCAATGTGTTCGATTTGTACAGGCTGATTCTAAAGTCAATAAAAGAAATAGGTTTTATCAAACATCGCGAAGTACGTGTTATAGTTCACAGCTGTTGTCCATCTTCTACTGTGATTTTGACTAGTCAAAACCCATCATGCTAAGAAATGCAAATGTAGGAGCTTTCTGTATGACTTGCGTCCTGTATTAAGAGTGCATTATGTTATGATTGTTCATAAAGTGCGTAAGAGCGGTCGCTTAAAAAGGATTGACTGTAACATGTGCTGGAGGACGCATATATGAAACCCAGGCTTGCTGAAGCAAACAACCAAACAAACCATAGTAGTCATGGCAACGATCCGTTCCATTGTAACTCAGAAAGCTTTGCGACAGGAAAAGCCAGTTTCAAACCACTTTGAGGAGGACAGTGGTCTTTGGGTACGGCATTAATACTCATTCGGCGCGAACTCTGGTTATGTGTACAAAAACTGGATCGAGAGTGATAAATCTATGTTGAAAAAACGTGCTTTACAATCAATGTAAAATGGATAAAATCAAACTAAAACAGCACCAATTAATTGCTCATAGTTGCTTTAATTAAGGGAACTTCACAACATAATTGTAAAAATGTTAGCATAATTGATATACAATAAGCTGAAATCGAGCAATAATATGTATGATTAAGACATCCGATTTATATGTCTCTATGACAGACGGGTTCACACCAAGGCCTATTTCTTTGTAAACAATGCATATCGTGTTCTGAGGAATGCAGTTGCGATTCAAAGACTTGCTCAAACAGACAAAGAACATGGTAGTGAACACACCCATTGTTATAATCAGAAACAGAAAAGTCATTGCGACTGAAAAAGCCTATGCAATACCAAATAAGTGATAGACATCGTTTTGGTTCATGAATCCTTGACATAGAGAATTGATGGTTGGTGTCGTGAATCCGAAATGTTATCGGGCAAGGCTTAGGAATATTATCCGGTGAGCCGAAGGCGAAACGGATAATAATCCGAAGCCGAGCCCGATAACTTTTCCCATTCGAAGTCACCGACTTTCTATTCTGTTTTAAATAGGCGTAGGAGCGTTTTCAACATTGGGGGGGCCAACTTCAGATGAGGACCGGTCTAAGAATAAATGTTCCTAAACTTTTTCATGACTATTCATGCATGTACAAATTCAATAACATTATAAGAATTAAAAGAAAGAGTATGAAAACATGTATCTTTAATGAAAAAAAAAAAAAAAAAAAAAAGGATATGCCAGGTCTCGATCGCACGCGGAAATAAACTGTTTTGAACTAAATAAAAAGTGGCAGCGACCAGACTGTCACAGCCACGGATCCAACTAAGCTTTACCTAACAATTAAAGACAATATAGAGTCTGACACGTTTTAAAGAACATGTTTTACACCACTGTTTCTGTCGATCAAAACTTCCCGGGTATTTTAGTGAGCTGAGTTTTCATTGGATAAACCCGATGTGTTCAGATTGCCATTTGCGATGATGACGTCAAAAAGATTTTGGTTATTGTTCGTAACAAAAGGCGAATTGGTATTACATAGAGCACAAAAATACACATTTATTTTTATTCTGCTGTTAAATTTCGTTTCTTTCATTTTTCTATACAAATATCTTCATTTGCCACTGTGAATATTGGGGGGGCCAAAGTATACTCTGGCCCCCCCAGTCTGGATATTGGGGGGGCCGGGCCCCCCCTGGCCCCCCCTGCTCCTACGCTTATGATTTATCCTATTACCTTTATGTATTCTTTCAAACAAACAAGATGTAAAAAAAAACACGAGAAAAATGAAAAAATAAGTAGAGAATGATGTTAACATGACGTCATGGCGTTCTTATGACGTCTGGATTCGTCACGTGCATGTGTTTTATGGTTAGTGCCGGATATCACAAATGTTATACGGCACCTACTTATCGGTCCCAAAATGACACTAGTGACAGGCTAAAACTATACACTTCATTAAAATCGCGATGGACAATAAAATAGAATAGAACCACTAGAGTCGTTTAGGGTTTAACATACCCGTATTTGTGCCTGCCGTAACCCCTGTCAAGGTTGGGCTCGCCTCACCTAGCGTTTGTCCTGTACATGGTGGGCCCTGACCTGGAAAGATAGTTTAGTTTAGTTTAGTTTAGTTTGTTAACATCATTTCATCAGACTTTAATGCCAATTATTAGGTACAGTGTTGACACAATTCAATGAACAGAAATACAAGAACGAAATACATGAAATTAGATATTGCCAACATGACGATCTAAAATAAGAATAAAATAAAGATTTAAATAGTGCAAGAAAGTTCATCACATACAACATTGACATACGAAAGTCTACAGTTATTTCTACAAACATATTTATATACAAATGTAGACAAATGTATATAATTCTTCCATACAGTGTGTCCAGTACATAATAGGCCGAAGCATGTAAGTCTCAATGTTGGATATGGTATGTCTCGAACACGATGGGTCCTGGGTACCGTTTTACTAAACAACTTACGAAAAATATTTGCGTAAGTCATAATTGATAAACATGGATAGTATCTTCAATGAAAGTACACTATTGCAATGTGACACGTCATTGGAAGCGTCTCGGAGAGACGATTCCAATGATGGGTTACTTTGCAATATTGCTTGGCCCAATATTGATAAAAGAGAAATTGTTGTTTTAAACTTACGCCAACCTTAAGCGTAAACTGTTTAGTAAAACGGTACGGTACCCTGGTCTGTAAAGATAAATGTTCGATATAGTTTTCTATACCAGTGGTGTCCGTTTATACCCCTTTTCCAGTGCTTGCTTACGGGAATTACAAAACAGGCCATTTCGCTGAAAGACCTGCCAGTGTTGAGCTAGGAAATATGTCTTCCTCGATCAAATAGTTGGCTGCTATTAAAAATTGAATCGGGAACTGTAAACTAGGTTCGTCCATCCTTTATAACTACACCAATGCAGACCCAAGGTGCATGAAAATGAAAATGTTTCAAACTAATTTATTTCATTTTAGGAATAAGCATAATAATGTTTTACTCACCATATACAGGGTATGTGTGTAATACTGTGATAAAAGCAGCAAATACTTTGCAGATTATAAACAATGTCATTTTCGAGAGATGGTCTTCCTCCTATGTTTCGATATTCACTCTTCTTATCACTTTATCACTGCACTTTCAATTTTCACAATCAACTGTATCACTGTTTTCTACAAAAACTTGTTTATGCTCCTTTCCGTCAATTTGAAGTTCTACATGTATTTCTTGTCGAAAGTTTGTATTTTATTTGTTGCTTAGTATTAATGTTGTTTATCAGTCACAATATGTTTTCTTTATAAGATAGTATTTCATTTTATCTATCTGTGGTCCGTCTAAATTCTTGAAGTTCTTTTTATCCCTTTCCCCTATAAAATGTAATATCGGTTGTTGTTGGGTTTTTTTCTGTTTTCTTTTCTACTTTACCAGTATTTGTATGGTTGCTTTTGGTAACACGTTATGCCTTGTTTACAACTTTCAATTTAAGTCTTTACTTCCTCAGAACGTAGAATTGCATAGATCTCTTTAGCATTCAATGTGTGTTTTATGTTTAGCTCAATACAACTTCTGGGCGATGTATTTAAGTTTTTATGCTTGACATGTAATGCATTTTTCGACGGTTTCGTTCATAGATGAACAAAATGGGAACGACGTTCGGTATCTAACCATCGCAAAAGAGTAATCCGAATTTCTTCTAAATAATTGATGAAACGGCTAACAAATTCCAAAACATTTTATTATAGTTATAGTTTTAGTGAATTTCTGACACAGGTCCTCTTCGTCAGTGCCGTACCAACATTCTTTAGTTTTGTAATTATGATTTCTTCAGTGTCATTTTTTATTATCGCATCTTTCAATAAAAATACGTTGAATGTGGTTTCAACTTGACAAATATTCCTATTGTGTCCTCTATATGATGAAATAAAATCTCAAAATTGAGATATGTGGTTTGAATTTGACTTATATTCCTATTTCGTCCTCTGAATAATAAAAAATAAAATCTCAAAACTATGAGATTGCAACCGTTCTAAAGATACGATGAATCGTCCGGTTAAAGAACAAAGGGAACCAATTTGAATGTGGCAATACAGAACAAATAGGGTTGGTCAGTATCCTACGTTATAAAGGAGGAGCGATCTGTTAGTATTACACAACCGATCAGAAATACAGACATTTCAATGATTAAATGTAATAGAATTAACATGGATTAATTCTCTAATTCCAATTGCACTGATGTCTTCTATAAACATACATCCGAACTTTAAATGTAATTGCTAATTCTAAACATCGAATTAAAAACTCAGGGAATATTAAGAATTGCAAATTAAATACATGTATTCTTTATTGTGTCTGCGTTTTTACAAGACTAATAATATACGATCATGTCAAACATTTCCAGTCAAAGCCTTGAGCGATTGACAAAATGTCAGTTTAATGAAAATGAGTTACTTATCACAAAATGAAAAACATTAGCTAGTTCATAAATAAGTTGATCGTGCTCAAAACCTTTCATATATTGTTCGTGCTTAAAGATTTGTTTTTTATTCTTATTTCTATGTGCACCAACAAGCTACACAGAAAAACGAACAGACACCACAAGTTTCTAAATATTGTTTATAAAATCCAATTATCGAATTCAGTTTAGCGAATTAGGAATATTCCCACTTTTTATAATAGAAGATAGTTCAAATCACACTTTCACTGAACGTAGATATCTTGTTTCTTTAAATTCCTTGTAACTAATTAACGTTATTTACCCGAAAAGATCCACACTAGTGTGTTTATTTATTGTAATTGTTTAGTAAATATTTCACCTGTCAGATTTATCCATCATCCGAAAGGTCCTTAACACTTGCTATTCATGATATTGATTCTTATTTACTTCTAATATCCAGTTTGAACTCGTCGGGAAGTAATCGGACCTGTTTCTTCATACGAAAGATTTCTACATACAGGTATTTTAAGTATATGATTGAGCATTTGCTGTTGCAAGTTGATCCGCTGTAAACTTAATATTAGTAATGAATCAATGCGCCAATGGGCCATGTCTGAATTAGTTATCAACCATTCTACCAACAATGCGTTTCTATATATGCATTTTATACATTTTTTTATCAATTAGCAAGCGTATTAATGATAGCATCAACATAAATAATTACCTGCTATTCGTTAATCTTTTTAAATCGCGTCAAGAAAGAGGAATAGACAACAAGATTATGTTGTTAAAGATTTATATTCTGGCTAGACAGTACCAATAAGACAACTTGAATGGGATGCACCAGATATATCGTTTAACTGTATTACATGGTTATTGGCCTAAATTGTTTTAAAATCAATCTGAATTGTCATCATCTTTCTGTTCCGAAACACAGCTAGCATCTGACGAGATTTACAATGCCGATGTCGTAACGAATAAGACAGTTAAAGGTGTTCTCAACCGTTTTCCTTTATATGCAGACTGCACAAAGCTGCTCTCTAAGCAATCCATACTTCCCTTATAAAGATGAAACATGTGTACGACAGTAGATTTCTTTCCTCTTTATATCGTAATAACAAATCGCACAAAACGGGATTTTGTTCAAATGTAGTATAAATGGAAGATGTATTTGTGAAGGAGCAAGAATTTCAACATACTGCTCCCCCCCCCCCCTTTTATACTACTCGACGGGCTAACGATAAGATCAATAAAGTTTATCATTTCAAAGTTTGACACAGAGATCCTAGAAGGATAATGTAGCAACCTCTATTTGTTTCAAACGTTTTTTAACAATGTGTGCCTTCCCAAAACACATCAGCTGGTATTATAATTTTTCATCGAAATGCTTGTGACAAAATAAATGATTAGATAGATATATCTCAAATTTCAAATTTCATTTCGACACAAAAATCCAAGAAGGGAAGAGATATTATTTCTATGAACCTTTCTAAAGTACATCAGCTTATATCATATATGTTTATAGAAGTGTTTGGGACAAGTAGAAACAACACGAAAACAGATCCGTTCATTAGTCAAAGCATGGCAACACATAGAGAATGCATTCTTCCTTATTTAATCTTTGGTAAAAATATCTTTTCTTTTTAGGAAAGACTTTATATTTGAGAAACTACATAGGGAAACCGAAAGGATTTTACGTACATCTGTTCGTTCTTCTTTTTACAAAGACCAGCGTATACATGAATTGATCGATGAAATCCGTTCGATTAAATTTCTATCAATACGTTAATTAATTTCGCATGAATTGCACCAGTAAATAAATCCGAATATTTTGGCCACACCGTCAATAACTGACGTAAAACAGCCGAAGAGAGATGTATTTTTCTTTTAAATGGAACTTCTTTTTCTAGAGTACATGTATGTCCTTTCAACGATAGACTTATCCAGACGCATATATACTTGTGTATCTATGAACTTCGTAAATCCTATTATAACCATATTTGGATGGCCCAGAGATGGAACATTTACGTCTGGATCATCCAGACTACAGATTATTGCATTAACCGTTGAATGCATTTTCTATTCATGTGTTTCTCTTATTTTATGATATTATTCTTTATGAAACAAGAATGCATATCTAACCAAAGTCTTTAGTAAATCCGCCTGGAGTGGCATGTTACTATAATTGAAATACCTAGCAAAATATAAAAAATAATCACATTGTTTCTGTACAAACATAATTCCTAATACGTATATAACATACATGTACATGATTAAATCACTCACGCTCAAAAGGAACGAACCATCTCGAACAACCAAACGAACAGAAATCCAATTATAAAGACATGGTACAAACAAAAAAGTAAATATAAAAACAATGCAAAACTCGACAATGCTGAACCTATAAGTAACCTTTTGTACATAAAAGAAATATTATATATGTGACAGTAGTAAAGAAGAGTAGCACGTGATTTGACAAAATTCCATGCTACCCACCTTTACTACTTAAGTCTACTTAAGTCTATGTAAACAATAACCTATGCAAGAAACAATGATCAACCGACATATTAATAATAATCATTATATGTATTGAATTTAAAGTATTGGTTCCCTTAATCTAATTGAAAAGGAAAGGGGACAATGATTTTGAAAACTGAATGAATGGTGATTTAAGATAGAATACCTATAATCGGCCATTTTGAAACATGTTCGTATGTCGGATTACTTATGTCGTTCTCGACAAACATCGGTCGGGGCCGGAACTAGAATATATCCGGTTTAATACGAATCGGACCGAAAAACTCCGACGAAGGAAATTATTTCAAAATTGCGTATCATAGAACCGTACTCTTCCTTAGGGCGCATCGGCAGCTCATTTCATTTAGCGCGACCTTGAAAACTGATTAATGGCATACGTCTTAATTAAAAGAAGACATTGTATGAAAAGTCTGTATTTGAATATCTTGCAAAAACAATTCGTATGCCAACTACACGTTTTATCACCAATAGGAATTACGTGGCTCGTTGAAAACCAGTAGTTTCGATTTCGCACACCAACGAATTATCTTTCTGGCGTTATATTTTGTCAATTTGGCATTATCTATATGTCTTTGATTGTATGGTGTTAAACACCACATCAGAAATGTTAAGTTATGTAACGGCTTTCCTGGATCGATCAGTACTAGGCTAGGGCTCTGAAGTGACTTGCCAAAGATCACTCCCATGAGATCAGATGTGTCAGTTGGGCTTAAACCCAGGACCCACGAGTTCTAGGTCAGCATATTTAACCACTGGGCCATGCAGGACCCTCTATTTGTTGCTGACGACCGAATGAAGATGTTTAGATACGAAAGTATGCATTAATTCTGAAGATATTGTTTATCTTCAGTATTCGTGAGAAATTGCGTGAATCTGGGAAAGATGAGCCGACTGCCTTGGTTTATCTGAACAACTTCTGAAATGAGCGCTCGTCTCCGATTTGAGACAGATTGTAAAAATGCCTTTTTATATTGTATTTTAATAAGGGTTGTTTTACCAATTTGAATGCACTGTTGGTATTTATTGAAACACGAACCTTCCTGTTTTCTATTTCATAACGAGAGTTTATATTACATGTACCTGTTTTAATGGTCTGAATGAAATGTAATTCAATATATTGATTGATTAAATTTGTCATCGATGTTTATGTATATAATCACTTTAAAGTTCAACCAATGTTTTCATATATTCCGTTTCGACTATAATAAAACCCTTAGAAAGAGGAGTCCATTGAGAGAAAGACAAACCCTGATGGGCGCATTTTCTTGTTGTCGCACTGTTCTTATCATGCAGTTGGAAATGTTTATGATTTGCTCATAGTTGCTAATATGCAGATGGTAGAGCAAATGAAAACGTACACGTTGTATTGCATAGCCTCGATCTGTGACAATCTGATGACAGAAAGCTGTTGATATATCGTAAATTTGAGAATAGGTCCATATCAAATGTCTGATTAGACAGGGTTAGAAATTCCTTGGTCCGAAGGTTTTTTTTAATTCTTATTATTGTTATTATTGACAGTAGAAGTATTATCACACTTATTAATTTTGTTAAAGATATTTGGGATACCTATTAGAATCGGCTCGACGTCATACCTATGTCATACCCATGTATTTGTGGTTAGATAATGAAATATAAAAGCAAGCAAGGGTAATCTCGTCCTATGTTGAAATAAAAAAAACTTACTCATTATGGCTATATAATATGAAGTTAAATTAATAGATAAATTAATAAATGAATAAAATACTATAATGTTTTGACTTATAACGTGTTGTTGTTGATTTTTTTCCAACAAAATTATATAAATCAATGAAACACATGCATTTAAACAAATTTCAAATGAGGAAAGGATATTCAGACGTATACAAACTGAATAGATAAATAAATAGATGAATGAATGAAGATGGCAATGATTTAATGTTAGATAAAGAAACACGGTGAAATGTGCGCAACACTGGTGCCATACAGTATGATTAATAAATACATTGCTGAAAATAACGGTAACATACATTCCAATACGAAAACAGTCGTCCAGAATACATCTTGTACGCGCAAAGGGAAAGCAGCAAAACGTAGATATTAGGTTTACTTATACGGCCGTAATATAACTAAAAAGTGTTAACATACAATTAAAACACATATAGAAAGAACAAGCTTTAGGCTGACGCGACTTTGAGTGTATACGTAGGGTAAACATTTGGTAAACAAATATTAGTTAACCCTTTCCCAAACAACAAATTTTCGACTGTCCCAAATTGAAAGAGTTTGCAGACGACATTTCAAAATGTGATGAAATTGGAAAATATTCTTCTGATAGGGCAGAAACCATTGTTGGAAAAGGAAAAATTGCTCGTTACGAGCAATTTCTCCTTTTCCCACAAAGTTTTCTAAAATCGTCTGCAACAAAATGGTCATATGTCGTTATTGTTTGGGAAAGGGTTAACTTGTTAGGCCGTTGTATGTCTAAAGAATATTGACACGGCGTTAAAACACGTACAGAAAGTACACATTTTAAGGTGACGCGACTTAAAGTGTATACGTAAAGTAAACATTCGGTAAAAAATATTGGTTGGACTTGTAAGGCCGTAACATAAATAAAAATTGTTGACATTAAATTAAAACACGTACTCAAAGTACGCACTCTAGGCTGACGCGGCTTAAAGTGTATACGTATAGTAAACATTCGGTAAAAAATATTTGTTGGACTTGTTAGGCCGTAACATAAATAAGAATTATTGACATTGAATTAAAACACGTACACAAAGTATACATTTTCAGGTGACGCGGCTTAAAGTGTATACGTATAGTAAACATTCGGTAAACATACACAATATAGCATGATGTCAAAGCGTACTCCCCATATTCAGCTCCAGTGAATAGCCGCCTAATCTGCATGCAAGGCGGGTAGCGCGCTGTCAATAGACCTATTTTGATATACTGACGTTTGGATGGGTATTCGGTGATGTGTGAGTATTGATGTTTAACCACTTCCTCCATAAGACACACTATCTCACTTTGATTTATTTATATGGGGTTTTAAATCGAGTCAACATTATTTCAGTGATGTTGCGATGCCCGACTCTAAATGATGGAGATAGAGTCCGAAGTTTTCTACCTATAAGGGCTGATCAAGCTAGGTAGAACAATCGGCATAACGTAAGTCTGTCTGAAACACACGCCCATTAAAAATCCATATCATTCGTCGAGAGTTGAACCCACACGGGCAATGGGAATCCAAGTTATGTGCATGTACTCTAACCACTACGCCACGGAGGCCCCTAACTCACTTTGATAAACATGCCATGCGCCTACGCAGGTGGCAAGTATCTCATTTCCTACCTCGTTATATAGCTAGTTTGTCGGAACAAAGACCTGAGGTCTTTTGTCGGAAAAACGAGACGGCGTGTTATAATAACGATTTAGCAAGTCGTAATAACGTAAACGCAAGACGCAATATTAGATAGCTTAAACGTCGTAATAAGGTGATACTACGTCGTAATAAAAATAGTAATGAAGATAGAAAGAAGTTAAAATGATAGCAAGTCGTAATGAAAATAGCAACTCGTTACAAAGCTAGTAAGTTGTTATTATAAGATGGTTAGCCGTAATTACGAGCTTGAAAATCGTCAAATTGATATCAAGGTAAAACCTGGTAAATGGAAAACTGGCAATTGCTTCGGTTAAAGAATGAATTGAAATGTAATTTCTAAAATTTGTCTGATTTTTAATTTATATTTACAAAATGAATATCAATGATTTTTTTTTTATTACATATCAATTACCTCCCTTTAAGTTTTAAGTGTTCCCATTAAAATTGAAATTACATGAATGAATTTGGCAAATACAAATTCCAATCCAGTAACGATTCTTATATAAAACTTGATTTTAAAATGGAATTTGTACTGTTTAATCTTTAAATTTATTATTCTGACTTTTCTCTATTACCCAGGTTACCTTAAGTCGTTAATAATAGTATATTCATGACAAGGGGCGCAACAATAGAACATTCATGGCAAAAGGGAGATAACACAGGTATACAGCATGTGTGGGAAATAAGGGTGAACTCATGACAAAGAGGCTAAAACCAATGAAATATACCAAGGGAAAATAATGGGTAATTCCATGACAGAGGGTAAGGTACATGGTTCACTTATTGAAAGGTTGATATAACAACGGTTTATGCTGGAAAGGGAAGATAAACAATATGCAAGGCAAAGGGATAAAGCAAAACTTTACACGTTGTCAGGGGAGATCAGTAAGAAATACTTTTGCAAAGGCAGAAAAACAATAATTTAATCATAGAACGGGGTAAAGAAAAAGTAAATACAACAGTTTACACCCAAACAAGGAAGAATACCAAAAGTATACCAATGTCAAGGGGAGATAACACGAGTATACACATTGCAAGGGGGTAATAAACGTATACTTATGACAAGACCTGTTAACAGGAGTTAACACATGACAAAGGGATACAACAAAAGTACACACATCGTATGGGGAGACAGATAGATTTCACTTATGGTAACAAAAAGCAATGGATTTAAGAGTCAGCTTATTAAATGTCAAGAGGAGATTACAATAGTATATATAATTGCAAGAAGAATACAAATGTTTTCATATTGCAAGGGAAGATACAAATAGTGTACACAAGGTAAAGCAAAGGAACAAGGGAATATATACAAAGCAAGGCCAGATAGCAATAAAAACTGTATCAAGCTAAAATAACAAAGAAATGACCAAAGCAATGGAAATACACGAAAATATATGGTAAGAAAAGAAAAGGGTCAATTATTCTTATATCACCTAACGTAACAAAACAAAATCAATAATTATCTCACCTGACCAGACAAAATCCTTATCTCCCCTGACCAAACAAAAATCTGCACTAATCTCATCTAACCAAACGAAAATCTGCACTAATCTCCCCTGACCAAACGGAAATCTAAACTAATATCCCCTGACCAAACGAAAATCTGCATTAATCTCCCCTGACCGAAAAAAAATCTGCACTAATCTCCCCTGACCGAACAAAAATCTGCCTTATCTCCCCTGACCAAACGAAAATCTACACTAATCTCCCCTGACCAAACGAAAATCTGCGCTTGTCTCCCCTAACCAAACAAAATTCGTACTTGTCTCCCCTGACCGAACGAAAAACTGCACTAATTTCCCCTGACCAAACGAAAAATCTGCACTTATCTCCCCTGACCAAACGAAAATCTGCACTAATCTCCCCTAACCTAATGAAATCTGCACTAGTCTCCACTGACCGAAAGAAATCCGCACTTGTATCCCCTGACCGAACGAAAATTTGCACTTGTCTCCCCTTACCAAACGACAATCTGCACTAATCTCCCCTGACCAAACGAAAATATGCACTTATCTCCCCTAACCTAAATAAATCCGCACTTGTCTCCCCTGACAGAAAGAAATCTGCACTAATCTCCACTGACTGAAAGAAATCTGCACTTGTCTCCCCTGACCGAACGAAATCTACACTTGTCTCCCCTAACCGAACAAAAATCTGCACTATTCTCCCCTGACTGAACGAAATCTGCACTTGTCTCCCCTGTCCGAACGAAAATCTGCACTAATCTCACCAGACCAAACGATATACGCAGTAATCACCCCTGACCAAACGAAAATCTGCACTAATCTCCACTGACCAAAAGTAAAGCTGAACTAATCTCCCCTGACCGAACGAAATCCGCACTTAACTCCCCAGACCGCAGGCAATCCGCACTTAACTCCCCAGACCCCAGGATATCTGCACTTAGCTCCCCTGACCGCAGGCAATCCGTACTTAACTCCCCTGACCAAACGAAATCCGCACCTATCTACCCTGACCGTACGAAATCCGCACTTATCTTCACTGACCAAACGGGTCCACTATTATCTTCCCAGAGCGAACAAATCTGCACTTATCTCCCCTGACCGAACGGGTCCGCACTTATCTCCCCTGACAGAACGGGTCCGCACTTATCTCCTTTGACAGAATGGGTCAGCACTTATCTCCCATAACTGAATGGGTCTGCACTTATCTCCCCTGACAGAACATGTCCGCACTTATCTCCCCTGACAGAATGGGTCCACACTTATCTCCCCTGACAGAATGGGTCTGCACGTATCTCCCCTGACAGAACGGGTCCACACTTATCTCCCCTGCCAGAATTGGTCCGCACTTATCTCCCCTGACAGAATGGGTCCGCACTTATCTTCCTTGACAGAACGTGTCCGCATTTGGTCATACACCTGTTTCTCTTGAGATTTTGAATTCCCATTGACTCCAATGTTAAATCAGGCATTTTCAAGACTCTGCTGAGTGAAGAATAGTGTTTTTTTTTTCGCTTAGCTATATCCAGAAACATCAAGTTTGGCTATTAAACTTTCAGAAACTGTAATAAAATGGAGCAAAGTGTATTAGTACCGTCCGAAAATCAGTGCACTAGCTGTCAAATCTAGCCGAGGTACCGGCATTTGTGTTCATACATCCCAAACAAATAGTCCTGCAATAAGCAATCAAAACAAATTTAAGGAGCATTACAGGACTATAATATATACAGAAAACACATCAGTGTTCTACCAGCCGCGTAGCTGCGCACAATACGCACCTGCGCACATGGTTTCCCGGGAAAATGCAAATATTATATGTATACAGTGCGTTGTGTGTAGATTTGGCGTTGATTTCCACTGCCGTTTTATGCCTCTTTTCTTGTTCGAAACACCCTTAGATTGCACCAGATGGAAGTCACGAAATAAGAACCATACCCCGCCGGGCGTACATTTACTAAATGACTTAGCTACGCCCCTGTATGAGGAGTTATGCCCTTATTTTTATGATACCATATTTCGCCCAATACTGAGAGTTGATCTTGGGTATTATATATAGATGGAAGGAAACGAAAACTCTGTTGGGGAAAAAAGGAACTGTTCACGTGAGATATCTTGCTCTTCACACGATGAAGTTCAAAAGTCGTCGGAAAAAGATTCATAAAAACCTTCGATATATGGGCAAAGGTATATTATAGTTAGATATTTGTATAAGTTGCAGAAGAAATGGTTTGATTTTCACAGGTGGTAAAATGTTCTCACTAAAACGCTTGTAATTTTTGCCCTAAAGCTAAGTTATTTAAAACGGTAGTGTTTCTCGCCTTAGTCAAGCCTGTGTAATGATTAGGGATTGGTCTCCGGCGGTACTCTATTGTTACTTGTGTATATCAATGCGCCAGGAACCAAGCTGTGTACTTACTTCACCGAGTCACGTGCTTTTTGCCGCGCACGCTTTCATTCAGTGGAAAAACTTGGAGCAAACATGGTGTGACGTTGAGGTTTGTCCAGTTGTCAACTTCAGTGATCGCAAGGAAACAATGTGTTGATGAGGTAAATAAATCCATAATTCATTCTAGAGTGACGCTGCTTTCCAACTAACGCTTACATGTGTTTTATTTTGTGAACTAGCCGTCATGTCAATTGCGATGAGGTGAATGCGAGGATCGTGGCGAGTAAATAATGCAAAATAGTGTCTTAATAGAGTTCTGCGTTTCTTTACTACATTAGAACTCAGTGCTTCTTTTCCAATAATGGCCTATTTAACTATTTGTGATCAATTTTTCGTTTTTTTCAGGGGTTAAGAGTACATAACTTGAAACCATAAGTCATTTATTATATGGGTTAGTCAAGTCCTGGTGACAGCATTTGGATATTCACGTAAAAGTTAGGGACAAAGATGGCGGTGAGCTTAATTACTACATGTACATACATAACAAAAAGAACAGAAAACAAGTCTAAAATTGAAGAGAAAACAGTCAGATGAAACATAAAATTGTTATCAAAATCTTAAGATCCTTAAAGTTAGGAATGCAACATGCCCCCTTAATCTATTTCCTTGCAAACTAAAGGCCTTTTTAATAATGATGCTTAATTTTCACCTTATTAACCTTTCAGTGGAAAGCAGTTGATATATGAGCCAGCTTATGCCAGAAGTATGGAGAAATAGCTGCTTTTCCCTAATTGATTTAAGAACTCTCGGTTACAGACAAAGTGCGCTTATTGGTAAGTCATTAATTAGTTTCCTTATATGTATAAAGAAATCTATTTTGAGTATGTTTCAAAAGAATGCTACAAATTGTCTCAATCAGACAATTAAAATGAGCATCACCAATATGAGATTTTTTTGATAGATTTATGACTTTTAAAATTTTAAATGACTGTGCTTGTTCACAGACATTGAAATGGAAAAATGAAACAAAAGTGCCTGAAAACATAACAATGTCTGCACTGGCATATTCTAAAGAATGACATTCTCTATTGAAATACAATTTGTTTCGAAGAGAGCAATTATTCCTTGTTATGGCATTTCTATTTTAGATCACACAATTAATGAAAACTGTGCGCCAATTCAGGGAGATCTTGTCTATCTATACCATGGTATTTCCAAATTGCTGAGAAGTGTGAGGAATTGATTGAAAGCTTAATTGATTGTAGATGCACAGAATTGACTCAAAACACTTTCTTCATGCATAAAAAGGAAAGGACATTGATGTCATATAAAATCTTGATTTAATTGTGAGTGTTTATGGTCAAATTCCGCCATCAAGCATCTTTAACCCTCAGAATGCTGGGTAATCTTCTAAAAAAAAGATTTTTGTGTCGTTTGCTTTCCAAAACCTTAGATATCTGCTTAATTTTGTTGAGGAAAGATACCTAGAGTAGTGAACAGGTTAGATAACAGGCCAGTCACCAATTCACTTGGTGGCTGGTCTGGATCTAACCTGTTTGCATAAGCATGATATCGGTTCCAGCACTATAAGGTTCAATGCATGTATAATATCCTTATGCAACCATTATCTAGACTATTGAACTACCTTACACTAGTGGTCCAGGGGTAGAGCGTCGGCTACTGGATATGAGGGTAGTGGGTTGGAATCCCGTGAGAAGCTGGATCTGCCTTGCGAACTTTCATTAATCCACATTCGGCGCGATTACTGGTTATGTATCCAGGAAGCAGAATCGAGAGTGATTAATCTAAGTTGTAAGAACTTGTTTCACATTCGATGTAAAAAAAAAAAAAAAAAATTTAGAAAGATAAGTTTAAACTAAACCTCACACTCTTGAAATTAAGGTAGTGCACCCCTGATGGAAAGCTTGTATTTGCTTTGGTAAAATAATAGATTGAAATGTAAATCATTAAGTATCCCGGGGTCCCGGATTTGGGCTTCACCAACACATCTGGTTTCTTTTAAGTGATCTTTGGCAAGTTACTTCAGAGCCCTAGCCTAGTGTTGTTGTACCCAGGAAAACCATTACATAAGTGAAATATTGTTGATATTGTAACGAACCGAGCAAATGGACCTCTCGAAGACGCAAACATGTCCGCTCAGTGAAAAACACTGTCGTTCACTGAGCGGTTGTGTTGTCTATGTATAAACCAGCTATTCTCTCAAACAATGTATTGGGTTCATCATTTGCATAAACGTTCAACAACACTACATAACTCCCACTTTCGAGAAGACTCGTCCCGAGTCTTGGCCCTTGGGAAACACGTGGGGAAGGCAACTCTGATAGAAGGAAAATTCTTAATCCCAACGCTGCCACCAATGTAACAAACAGAGCAAATGAACCTCTCGAAGACGCAAACATGTCCGCTCAGTGAAAACACTGTCGTTCACTGAGCGGTTGCGTTGTCTATGTATATACCAGCATGTTCTCTCAAACAATGCATTAGGTTCATCATTTGCATAAACGTTCAACAACACTACATAACTCCCACTTTCGAGAAGAGTCGTCCCGAGTCTTGGCCCTTGGGGGGCAGTAAACACTAATTGACCTTTAGTTTCGAATTGGTAGGGCCTTCCAACCTGTTTGAAGGAGAAATTCTTGATAATAAGCAGTGCTGAGACATTGTTATGCTTTTTATTGAATGTAAATGTTATTATAAAGTTTCATTAGGGTATATTGAATAATTCGAATATGCGGGTTTCACACTTTTCTGCATTGGAAGTGTCAATACTGGGACTTATCGGCTGCTAGGGAAAATCACCGAAAAGGGCGTAAAAATAGAGCATTTTTCAGGTGGGTACATACATTGGACGATAGCAAAAAATTTTCGTGGTCGTGCACCACTTTTCTGTGGATAAGTTGTATGCCTAGACTGTGTGGAAAGCGCAAACAGTGTCAATGGACCTCCTGTATTTGCAGGGAATTCTGTATAGAAGTTGAAAATGTGTCAAAATTGGGCCTCGGACACATGATTTTTTGCCACGTTCATGACACGTTATTGCTCAAGGAATAAGGTCTATGATAACTGTTCAGATTTGCTTTTCATATTTTTAGAGAGCCACAGGCAATATGCATTTGGTGTGTAAATATTGCTTTCGTCCGTTTTGTTTTCGCGACTCAGTGAGGCGAACTTAACAGACGTGCACCTGCCGTCCCAAACGAAGGCCCGTTAGTGTGTACTGCTACCTTAAGGAAAAAATGAAAAAAATAAAATCATTTAATTTTTGGTTTTAATGGAACAATACAACATGGAAAACCTCTGTTGGACAAAAACTGCCAAAAACTGCCAAAAAAAGTTTTATTTTGTATATAATAGAGTCAGTGTGGGGTGGGGTGGGGTTAAGGGTGAAAACTCAGTTATCATACATTTGACTGTTTAATAGTAAAATTGCTTTCTAAAGGGGCAGAAATGAACTTCTGCATTGATTAATTCATTGTTTTACCTAGTTGTAGATGCAAATGATGACATTTTTCACTTATTAGACTATAAAATGCCTTTTTTGCTTACATTTTAGGCTATTTAAGCTTAAACTGTTAGTTTTTAAGAATTAATCTTAAGATGTACCCCTATCACTAAATTTCAGACATAATGGCCACAACATTTTTTGCAAATGATTCCTCTGTTAAAATTATTGAAAAAAATAAGGTCCAAATTGAAAGCAAATTCCAGTTTTGGATGTAATAATTGCAATATGTGGCGTGGCGCGACTGACCATAATGGGTAAGGTGTTTTGCGCATGACGATAAACAGAAAGAGAATCAGTTTCTTGGTCCACCGGCTAGCTTTTTATGTTTTTCATGAAGGTGAACGTCATCTGCAACCTAAACTTCATGTTTCCCATACATGCCACCAAAAACTAAGCCTAAATATAGAACATATTTCATATGAAGAGGCAAAAGTCAATAGCCAGAGGAATCAATGCCGCATTAATAATGAATGTAGTGGACATCGAGGATTCAAGGCATGCATTTTGGTTTAAGGTAATAGTCATGTTTTAAGTTTTTGGTTTTGTATTTATTTGTTCCATTCAGTTCTGTTCAGTTCAGGGCATAATTGTGCTCATTACTCAGGTCCCCAGGATTCGACCCGCCGTACAGTGAATCCTGGTATAGAGAACTGTTCTCAACTCGCTTTCGCTGGAAATAACGCCGTGATCTGTAGTCTGATGATTTCTTGCGTAGCGCGTGGTACTTTCTGCAGAGGTCCAACTGTTTGAACTGCTTGTACATGTGCGAATTGTTCCTGACTTGAATGCCTATTGCTGCAGCTAATTTCATGGTAGCTACCCCCTTCCCAAGTGTTCGTGAGTGTGTGGCAGAGTGGCAGAGTCCACCGAAGTTTCTGGTCCAGCACGAGAACTTTGGTGCATAATTGAATATTGTTGAATGTATACTCTCACATTTATTTGTATTAAACAGCTCGGCCATTCCAATTATAGATTCAATTGTAAGCACTTTCAAAATGATTGATAGAATTTCATCTTCATCAGTTTTGTTTAATTTCAAGTATTGGCCAAATGGTAGGTGTTTTGTGGTGTATTTTCCTAATAAAGCCATGTGTTGTTGACATAATGTAGAATGTGTCCTACACTGTGTATGAGTGTTACTGAAGCAGGGTATGATATTCTGTAATGCCACTGTGACCCGTGTTACGAAGTCGTTGTCGTCACATTTCAAACTTTTCGCATTTTGCACTTCCATTCGTATGCGCGCTCTTACTGATTTAGCCAGCAATTTGATATATTCCGCTTTGTTTTGCCCAACAGGAAGCTTTGTACTTAGTTTAACATTTCTTAAATTTTTTTCAAGTGACCTTAGCTTATGTATGAAGCAATTGTAGTGTCTTAGCGTCATATTGTTCTCTTTGCTATAGTCTCTTATGGCCTTAGCCAACTGGCTGCTAGAATCTGTCGTGATGGACCTTACTTTTACTCTGCCTGCGTTTCTTAATTTGTCCATATTTCTGCGTAACAGGATTCTTTCACTGGCTGCTATGCTCTCATACTGTGGGTAATTTTTTTTACAATCCTGGTGTGAGCACTTTCTCTTTCTGCAGAATTTGTTTGCTACCGACTGGGCCAAGATTAATCCCTTTGTTGTCGTGTGCTCAATTACAGCGCTGAAACTTTGTTTTGACTTCTCTCCGCCAGCCTGAGGTCTGCATGGAAATGCATTGTCTGTTTGGATGTCGACTCCTTCGCTCGCTCGGCTAGAACCAGCAATTTGGATTATTTTGTTAACATGCTTGACTTTCAAGCATTTGTTCTCCATTCACTTCCTCAGCCTTGTCTGCTAATGTGTTTAATTTCTTTTGGAGCACTGTCTTGCTGGGACTTTTGATATTCAAACAAGTGAGGAATAGGTTCAGGTCATCAATTCCTAATCGGGATTTCAGCACAGTCAGCAGCAGCCTTTCGTTCAACTCGCTTGCGCCGATTCCTCCTTTTCTCTTTAATCTTGCTGACATTTCTATTGGTTTGCTCTTGTAGTTGCAGCTGCAACAATGAACTGTCAGCAAAATACAGAGACCATGGCGTCGTTCAATGTTGACAAACATGCTGCATCGTTGGCAGTGTTGTCTGTGAACTTCAGTGACAAGTGCTTTAAGATTCTCCATATGCACAATAATATTTTCATCGTAATCTTCTTCACTTGAGAAAGTCTGTGCTTTTGGTCTTGGACGTAATTTGTACGCGATTTTCCCTTCATTGTTTTTTTCTTGCTCCGAAATGTGCTGTATGTCATAGGCTTCATCTTCACCCAGTCTCACTATCGTCTCGCTTGTCCGAACCCCAGACCCGGCGGGTAAATCAGGCTCTACGGGTAAGTCGGGCTGATGCCTTTCATGTCCTGCTTTGAAGGATTTCTTGATTGATTCCTTTTATTGCTTCTGTAAGAAAAGGAACATTGAAAATTTATAGATAATGAAAAAAATGTAAATACCTTCTTGCTTTAGGCCTTCCCATTTTATATATCCTTGTCTATATAGTACATTTCAATTTTAACAATGACAGTCTTTTGTTCTCAACAAACTAATGAGTGTGTTTTTCTAACAGGTCAGTTGTGGGGCTTATCACCTTAATGAGTCATGATTTTGGGTCCAGCAGAGTTTGTATATATAAGGAACCCTGGCTGTCTGCCAAGAGTTATTCTGGGACCAGTTTGAATTCCCTCCCTTGGACTGTAGAATATTGCAGTGTTACATAATACAGTCTTATATTATGCAATAATAAAGTGTTTGATCTTCAACTAAGAAGTCAATAGTGTGTGGGATGGTGTTAATCAATGATAAAACTCGATTAAATGAAAATTTAAGCATGTGACAAGATATATTTAGCAAAATTAAGGGTAAAAATTGATAAGAAAACTCATTTTTTTTCTCTTTTTGGCACTTTTTTCATAAAAAAATCAATCAAATTTGTTTTTAATGAAGCTATTTAATGATGTTCATCACTCTATGAGATTCACTTAACACAAAAACTGCTTAAATGGCTGCATATTGCTGAATATATGGCTTTAATGAGACATAATCTTCTGGCATTGATGAGTATTAATTTTGGCCGCAATTAGACTTATTTCATGGGTGTTTTAAAATGGTCATAAAATCAAAACTAAAGGCAAGATTTACATAAAACTCGAGATTTGAAGTCCAATTTGCATATATTTAATTAAAAAAAATCAATAAGGGCCATCAAAAAAAAAATTCTTGCTCCTTAAGGGGGCAGTAAACACTAATTGACCTTTAGTTTCAAATTGGTAGGGCCTTCCAACCTGTTTGAAGGAGAAATTCTTGATAATAAGCAGTGCTGAGACATTGTTATGCTTTTTATTGAATGTAAATGTTATTATAAAGTTTCATTAGGGTATATTGAATCATTCGAATATGCGGGTTACACACTTTTCTGCACTGGAAGTGTCAATACTGGGACTTATCGGCTGCTAGGGAAAATCACCGAAAAGGGCGTAAAAATAGAGCATTTTTCAGGTGGGTACATACATTGGACGATAGCAAAAAATTTTCGTGGTCGTGCACCACTTTTCTGTGGATAAGTTGTATGCCTAGACTGTGTGGAAAGCGCAAACAGTGGCGATGGACCTCCTGTATTTGCAGGGAATTCTGTATAGAAGTTGAAAATGTGTCAAAATTGGGCCTCGGACACATGATTTTTTGCCACGTTCATGACATGTTATTTCTCAAGGAATAAGGTCTAGGATAACTGTTCAGATTTGCTTTTCATATTTTTAGAGAGCCACAGGCAATATGCATTTGGTGTGTAAACATTGCTTTCGTCCGTTTTGTTTTCTCGACTCAGTGAGGCGAAACTTAACAGACGTGCACCTGCCGTCCCAAACGAAGGCCCGTTAGTGTGTACTGCTACCTTAAGGAAACACGTCGGGAAGGCAACTCTGATAGAATGAAAAGTCTTAATCCCCCCGCTGCCACAAATGTAACAAACCGTGCAAATGAACCTCTCAAAGAGACAAACATATCCGCTCAGTGAAAAACACTGTCGTTCACTGAGTAGTTGTGTTGTCTATGTATATACCAGCATGTTCTATTAAACAATGCATTAGGTTCCTAATTTGCATAAACATTCAACAAACGTTACAATATGATGATAAACACCAAGTACCATAAAAGTACCATACACTGATTTTAAACCTTCTATCTTAACATACATCACATCCATCTAAAATTAAAATGGCATGATGATGTTTTAAATAAATTTCATGCAATTAAGCCTACTCTCGGAAAATGGTAGCCTTCTTACAGGTCCCGTATGAAGATATGCAATTACACTTGCATTAATCCAAATTAGTAATTTACACATTACTCCTGGCTCCTGGCTAAGGAAGATGTCCCTGAATGCATTCCATACAATACATGCTTTACCATCAAACATATATAATTACTTGATTGCATTGATTTTCAAAGAACTCGTTAAAAATATTTTTGTAGACTCTCCCAGATGAAGGAGCTTTTTGAAATAGTCAGGATTGAATAAATTCTTTCCTTTCTTGGTACAAGAGATTGGAATTTACAATATGTTGTGATTCCTTACTCATTTGACATATTCATATATCAATATCATTAACTTATAACATTATTTTAATTTAGTATAATACATTCATTTTAAATTAATTTTACTATCAATCACTCATTACAAATTTTCTATAATACTATTATTAATTTTTCACAAACCAAATAGATTTTAGCCTGTAAATAATTAAATATACATTAATCCACTTCTTCACAATGCGGGCTAAATGATCTTAGCTGTGATTATTTAAAGATGTACATACTTATATAATACTTCAACCCGGTTTATGTATTATTATTTATGCATTGTTTTATGGGACAGAGGCCTGAATTTACTAAATGAACCATTGAATTGAATAGATGTGCCTTAAAAACCTTTGATTCTGACCCAAAATGTTATCTGAAATAATATTTTGTGAATAGTAACAAACAATTACAAGAAATTTCTCTAAATAACTGCACAAATTGTCATCAACAATGACTTAACACAGTGATTTCACACAAGAATCACATTGTTTTTTTTGTTTTTTTTCATTCATGTCCTGATGTTGGATTCTCAAAAATCAGGGTACCGTTTTACTAAATATTTGCGTAAGGCATAACTGATACAGATGGATATCATATTCAATGAAAGTACAATATTGCAATGTGACATGTCATTGGAAGCGGCTCGGAGAGACGATTCCAATGATGTGTTACTTTGCAATATTGCTTCACCCAATATTGAAATAAGAGGAAGAGGAATTGTTTGTTTTTTTAATAGCGTAAAATTTATTTTCAAAATAATAGTAAAACATTGTGACAAATCATTGTGACAAACTTGGGTTTTTCAGACTTTCCCATTGTTTTGTAAAGCTTTCTTTTCAATAATCTTAGAGGTACCAGGGTGGCCCAGTGATTAGGTGGGTTCAAGCCCAAACGTCACCTCTGGTTAAGTGAGAGTGACCTTTGGCAAGTACGTCTCTGAAGATCCTAGCTTTGTACTGGTGGATCCAGGAAAGCTGTTACATAACATATGTCCATGATAGTATACTGTTGTAACACTCATTGAAATGATCTTGCAATATGTCCATAGAAGTATTTTATTGTTATGCTCACCATAGTTACCTGGCAAAAAATCCATAGAAGTATACTGTTGTTACGCTCTATGTAGTGACCTGGAAATATGTCCATAGTAGTATACTGTTTTTACACTTATTAAAGTCAACTGGCAATATGTCCATGGTATTTTATTGTTGTCATGTTGTCATAAGTACCCTTAATAGACTCTTAACTTTGACTTTAAAAATCCTAAGAGCGATACATTAGAATGTATATCATAAATGAGCGGGGCCTCCGTGGCCTGGTGGTTAGAGTACAGAACTTGAAATCAAATGGCCCCTCTCCGCATGGGTTCAAATCCTGAGAGGCAGTCTCCCGACTGACTTACGGAATGCCGATGGTTCTACCCGCCTTGACAAGCCCCTATGGGTAGTTGAGTATGGGGTCTTTCTCCGTCATTAAGAGTCGGGCATCGCTACATAACTGAACTAATTTTGATGTGATGTAAAACCCATATAAAAAAAAGTTACATAACTGAACAATGTTGATACTGCGTAAAACACCATACAAACAAATAAAAAAATCTTTACTTGCTCTTTTAGACGTAACCTCACGTTCTGGTACCCAGGCGTGTAATGTCGTGCGACTTCGCTTTTGTATCTCTGACGCTGTTGAGTGTGGCAATTCATGGGAAGTACTTATTGCGTAATATAGCACACCCATCGTATATTAGTCCTCTTCTTGTCCAAATATTCCAACACACATCAGATCTTTGAACTCTTAGAAATTACATATTTCAGACGATCGTTTGGAACGTGCGTACAGCCGCGGTAGAAATAACATTGACGTTACCGTGAACGACATTGTGTGACATTTCTGCAAGAACTGGTAGAAATATTATTATTTCACACTCGATGTACCAATTTGTATGTCAAAATGCTTATATAAAAGCATCATCTATTTACATTCTGCTGATACCATTTTTAATATGAGGTAGAAAACCTTAATGTCTCTTATTTTTTGTTTCTGAAGTGTCACATGCACAAAATTCCATCTTTTCTGACGTGTGACATTTCTGCAAGAAATGGAAATATACATTTCTTTTTAAGAAAATTGCGTTTGTTTTCAATCAAACTCCGTCTTTGATATCAAGTAATCATGTACAGTACATTAGAGATAAAAAATTCATTATCTTTCATTTTGAAAATGTTCTTTTTAAGTTTATCTTGTCCTGGTATTTTCCATTTTCATTTTATTTAATATCACACATTCATTACAAGCAATCTATCAATAATCATTAATTTTTTTTCATCTTTTATATTTACTTTTGTTCATTAATTACAAATTCTTACTTATTTTTTCTTTAAACAAATACATTTTAACCTGTTAATATTTTAATATACATTCATCCACATCATCATAATGCGCGCTTAATGACCTAAGTTGTCCATGCGCCTTAAAACATCATTCATTCTATTCCATTTTCAAATTGTGACATATTTGCTGTAGATCTATTATTGATGTAAGTCGCAATAACCACTTCCTGAATCGTCTCCAAAATAAGTAAGTCGCTTCCGTTGACGTTCCTCTACACGATGTAAAGTGCACATGAAAATTGACGCTAGCAAACTTTGATTGTTTTGGTATGAAACGAGAAAAAATCGCAACCGCTGTGTTACATGTGACATGTTTGTATCGAATGCTGACACAAGATGGATGTTCTATATAACTGCATATGGGTGATAGAAAACTACAAAAATAGTATGTCGTTCGCTCGTTTTGTACACTTTCCAATGGTATATGATTTAAAACAGTTGATGATATATCAGGGCACATCCCCCGGCAAAATCTCGGACTACCACAAAAACGCGCAAAGGTACCAAAACGTGACGTTACGTCTTACCAATCCTGCTTGGCTACTTATTTGTTTTTCTGAGCACAGGCATACAGTTGGTAATTGGTAGGTGGCTCTCACTCCCATCAGAGCTACAGTATTAAGACGGTCTGAGATTACCTAGTTGTGAAAAAACATGTATACTGAACCTTCATTTTTCTATTAAGGTAATTTTACATAATGATGCTTCCAATAAATTCTTCCAATAAAGCCATCTTCTTGAAAGTCACCAGAAAGTTTGGTCAAATTTGCGACAATTTGATAATAAAGTTGGTCAGTTATTATGACTTTGATTCACTTAATAGTTGATACAAATCTGTAGGGTCCTGTGTGGCTCAGTGGTTAAGGTGGCCGACTTAAAACTAGGGGGTCCCGGGTTAGAGCCCACCAACACCTATGGTTTTTAGCTTGAGTATTTGAAGAATACGGATGGCTATACTACTCACCTGGGCATTGCTGTCAGCATCACACCTTAGTTAATTTTTTTTTCATGCAAGTTTGTATCTCATTATCTCATTATGGAATTGGTTTATATACTTCACATATGTGTTCAGGTTCATAATCTTCGGTCCCTGACCAAGTTTCATATCTTTAAATATGAATTTAAGCAAATTATGCTGCTTTTTGTACGTAGAAAATCTTGGTTAAGTTTTTTCTTTGCAATTTTGTATCTCATGAAGTACTGTATGGAATGGTTTGACACTTCACACATGTGTTACGGGTAATAATTCAAGGTCCCTGACCTAGTTTTGCAGCCTTTTGTACTCAGAAAAATCTTGGTTCAACTCCAAGTTTCATATCTTTAAATATGAATTTAAGCAAATTATGCTGCTTTTTGTACGTAGAAAATCTTGGTTAAGTTTTTGCCTGCAAGTTTGGATCTCATGAACAACTTTATGAAATTGGTTGATACTTCACACATGTGATCAGGGACATATTTTAAGGTCCCTGACCAAGTTTCATATCTATAGTTTTGAATTTAAGCAAAAAATGCGGCTTTTTGTACTTAAAAAACCTTGGTTAAGTTTCTACATGGAAGTTTGTATCTCTTGAACCACTATATGGAATGAGTTGATACTTCACACATGTTATCAGAGTCATAATCGAAGGTCACTGGTCAATTTTTAAAACTCCCATATTGAATTTAAGCAAGTTATGCAGTCTTTTGCACTTAGAAAATCTCGATTAAAGTGTTGTGTGCATTTTAGTTTCTCAACAACTATTCGCTGTACGGGATTATTGTGTGCACCCCAATCAGTTGACTTTGACAATCTTTTTGTGTAATTTGTTGTATTAACATTTGTTTTATCGTAGAAATGAATAGTAGAACATTGTGAAAAAAATTGGACTTTTCATTAAGCTGTAATATATCTCTATACAGTCTAACTTGTATTAAGTAACCACCCTTTTAAGCAGCCAATTTACTCTGTCCCATAGGCTGGCCTCTTAACACAATTTTGACTATACATGTATATCTTTGTTTTCAATTTTCTTAACCTGCTCTTTTACAAATCTTGCTCTGCTTCTTATTTGCTTTTCAGATCACGGGCATGCAGTTGTAATTTGATTGATAAGTGTTGCTCGCTCCCACCTGAATTACATCATGAAGATGGTCTGAACACTATACAAGCTGTATGTGGTGGATATGTCTTGAACACCCGGATTTCTATTAAGGTAAGTTTAAATGGTGAAGCTACCGGTAATGCTTCTTGGAAGTCATCAGACTGTCATGATTGGTGGAGGTTGCTTCGATTTGCTAAAAATCCAAAGTTGGTACAATTCATATTAACCCTTATAGTGCTGGAACCAACTCCATGCTTATGCAAACAGGTAAGATCCAGGCCAGCCGCCAAGTAAAATGTCCAGAGGGCAATATAATTGTAAAACACATCCTTTAACATCAAACATGTAATACTTGGTTGCATCAATTTTCAAAGAGTATGTTCAAATATTTAAACATGGAGTCCTTAGACACTCTTCTGGAGCTTTTTGAGACTGTCAGGATGGAATTAATTCATTCCATTCTCAGAGAGATGCGAATTACAAACTTTTTTTTCTGAATATCATACATTAATTACAAATTATCTATTTACTATTGTTAACTCATTACCAACTATCTATTTAATATCATTCATTCATTACAAGTTCTTATTTATATTTCTTAAACCAAATATATTTTAGCCTGTAAATGATTGAATTTATGTTTATGAACATCATCATAATGCACACTTAATGACCCTATTTGTTGATGTGCATTAAAACACTATTCATTCTTTAGAGCTGTAAGTGACTTGATTCTAAGACAAGAGCTTTAAGTCCTAGAAAATGACATTTGCATTCAATTAATATTAACATCAATCTTATTTCATTTCAGAGCATCCAGGGCATCTGCAGTACATTCATCACGAGTTTGGTCTCAAAAAGAAGTAAAAAGGAAGGAAGGAAGGTGAAAAAGAGCCAAAGTGTCTTTAAAATGGAAGGAAAATTTGAACTTCTTTTTGATGTGTTCCCTCATGGATTATGGGAAAGGTATGTCTAAATAAAGGCATAATCCGAGCACAATTATCATTAGATGAAAATTGTTTAATTGGAATTGAAGAAAAAAACAGTGCTCATAAAAGAAGTTGCTGATTTTTTCAAATTGTTTAATTATTTCCCAGTTAGTTAAACTACAACTAGAGTCGGTGAATCAAATAATGACTTTCATTTAGTTATTTAGACATTTGTTATGGTTGAATGTGATGGTTTATATATATAAATATAAAAGGAAACTTACATTGATCCAATCCTGAACTTGAATTAATGCATTCCCTGATATGGGATTATGTGAGTGGTTCAATTTGAAAGGGATGTTAGGAACCCATTTTCAAGCCTGTTTTAGATATTTGGTTTAAATCACTCCTTCATATGAGATATAGCTCCGTTTTAAGGGAATTAATATGAATGAAATGCAAAACAAAATGCAGTAAGGTCTTTTCCCTTATAATGCTGGATAATTTTCTAAAAGTAGATTATTGTGTTTTCTGCTTTACAAAAATATATATGCTAAATTTTGATGATGTAAGATACTCAGAGTAACAAACAGGTTACATCACAGGCCAGCCGTCAATTTACTTAGCTGCTGGTCTGGAACCAACCTGTTTGTGTAAGCATGAAGTTAGTGCCATCACTCTAAGAGTTAATTTCTTTGTGGAGTCAGGATATGGCCAATGTCTATGTATGTGTTGTATTTTTATTTCATCCTGGTTCGCTAATTACCTCTATGACTTTCTTGCATTGATATAACCAAGGTCAGAAAAACAATGTAGCCAGACTTGGACACAAACCCTGGAATTCTGCAGTATCGACTGAGCTATTTGGTCTGCTTCAATATTAACTTGTTAAACAAAATCCCTACTATATTCTCACCCACATAATTGAAATTCATCTCGAAATTCATGTGAAAAGCATTTGTTTTGGGAACAAATCTGGTGTATATATCTAGTATCTATCTATGCCTGTAGCTAGCCCATAAGTGGGTCATTTATGCTGGATACCAGTGCAACCAAGATAGAAAAATATGCAGCAAGACTGGGACTCAAACCTGAGATCTGCAAACAGTGCTAAGGCTCTAACACCTAAGCTATGCGGCCTGCTTCATATTTAAGTCTACCTTGTTTATTGCAATCCCTATTACATTGAAGAGCTGCCCCTGTCAAAAATTTGATTAGATTCAATTTGAATGAGTTATTTATTTGTAAAATTGGATTTAGTAGTATACACAAAGAGGGCCATTACTGATCAGATGTGCTGGCCACACAGGCTGAACTGAAATGACACTTTAAGACATAAAGGTTTAACCATCTCCTTGTATGGGATTTCGTAACTGGTCCTAATTGAGAGCTTTCTCTCTCTAAAAGTTGGGATTTAACCCTGGATCCGACTTAATGCTTATGCAAACAGATTAGATCTAGGCCAGCAGCCATGTAAATTGGCAGCTGGCCTGTGACGTAAATTGGCAGCTGGCCTGTGATCTAACCTGTTTGATACTCTGGTATCTTTCCTCAACAAAATTAAGCTGATATTTTAGATATTTAGGTTTTGGAAAGCAGATTACACAATTTTTTTTTAATAAACCCATCTCCTTGTATGGGGATTGTAACTGGTCTTAATTGAGAGCTTTCTTTCTCTAAAAGTTACATTTAAACAATTATAGTGATGAATCCGACTTATTGCTTATGCAAACAGCTTGGATCAGGCCAGCTGCTTAGTAAATTGGCAGCTGGCCTGTGATCTTACATTTTTGCTACTCTTGGTATCATTCCACAACAAAAAGAAGCAGATGTTTAAGGTAGTTAGGATTTGGAAAGCAGAATACAAACTTTTTTAGCTCACCTGAGCACGTAGTGCTCAAGGTGAGCTTTTGTGATACCGAGATGTCCGTGCGTCCGTGCGTGTGTCAACAATTGCTTGTGAACACTCTAGAGGCTACATTTATGATCCAATTTTGATGAAAGTTGGTCAGAATGATTGTCTCAATAAAATCTTGGCCAACTTCGAAACTGGGTCATTTGGGGTCAAAAACTAGGTCACTAGGTCAAATAATTTAAGAAGTTTGTGAACACTCTAGAGGCCACATTTATGGTCCAATTTTGATGAAAGTTCATCAGAATGATTGTCTCAATAAAATCTTGGCCAAGTTCGAAACTGGGTCATGTGGGGTCAATAACTAGGTCACTAGGTCAAATAATTTAAAAAGCTTGTGAACACTCTAGAGACCACAATTATGGTCCAATTTTTATCAAAATTGGTCAGAATGATTGTCTCAATAAAATCTTGGCCAAGTTCGAAACTGGGTCATGTGGGGTCAGAAACTAGGTCACTAAGTCAAATAATTTAAAAAGTTTGTGAACACTCTAGAGGCCACATTTATGGTCCAATTTTGATGAAAGTTCATCAGAATGATGGTCTTAATGAAATCTTGGCCAAGTTTGAAACTGGTTCACGTGGGGTCAAAAACTAGGTCACTAGGTCAAATAATTTAAAAAGCTTGTGAACACTCTAGAGGCCACATTTATGGTCCAATTTTGATGAAAGTTGGTCAGAATGATTGTCTCAATAAAAATGTTGGCCAAGTTTGAAACTGGATCATGTGGGGTCAATAACTAGGTCACTAGGTCATATAATTTAAAAAGCTTGTGAACACTCTAGAGACCACAATTATGGTCCAATTTTTATCAAAGTTGGTCAGAATGATTGTCTCAATGAAATCTTGGCCAAGTTTAAGACTCGGTCATGTGGGGTAAAAAACTAGGTCACTAGGTCAAATAATTTAAAAAGCTTGTGAACACTCTAGAGGCCACATTTATGGTCCAAATTTGATGAAAGTTGGTCAGAATGATTGTCTCAATTGAAATCTTGGCCAAGTTTGAAACCGGGTCATGTGAGGTCAAAAACTAGGTCACTAGGTCAAATATTTGAAAAACCTTGTGAACACTCTAGCAGCTATATTTATGGTCCAATTTTGATGAAAGTTGGTCAGAAGGATTGCCAAAATGAAATCTTGGCCATGTTTGAAAGTGGGTCATGTGGGGTCAAAAACTAGGTCACTAGGTCAAATAATTTAAAAAGCTTGTGAACACTCTAGAGGCCACATTTATGGTCCAATTTTGATGAAAGTTGGCCAGAATGATTGGCTCAATGAAATCTTAGCAAAGTCCGAAACTGGATCATGTGAGGTCTAAGACTAGGTCACTAGGTCAAATATTTGAAAAACCTTGTGAACACTCTAGCAGCTATATTTATGGTCAAATTGTCATGAAAGTTGGTCAGAATAATTGTCCCAATGAAATCTTGGTTGGGTTTGAAACTGGGTCATGTGGGATTGAAAACCAGGTCACTAGGTAAAATGCTTGAAAAACTTGTGAACACTCTAGCAGCTATATTTATAGTCCAAATTATCATGAAAATTGGTCAGAATGATTGTCTTAATGAAATCTTGTTCAAAATGGGTCATGTTGGGTCAAAAACTAGGTCACTATGCCAAATACTTGAAGAATAACTCCTATCTGTACATAACAATATCAATACTGAATTTAAACAAAGGGTTCTTGTATCTATCATTTGGATGCAACCACTGGCATTCATCAATTCCAATGTTCAAGTATGCCTAAATAATAACCACATAATGAGAAATATAAATCATACTGCACACTTCGCAACAAAAATCTGTAAGAGTTAAATATTCACTTTCTGCATTGTAACAATAATGTACCATTTTAATGTCCAACATCAAGCAACTTTGTACATACTTTCAACAGTGAAAAACATGTCACTAGATAAAGGATTATAAAACCTGCTGAAAATTAAAATGATGCTTCTAACTTGTTCTTCAAATATATTGAAATAAGGTCAACAAAACTCAGGTGAGCGATTCTAGGGCCATTATGGCCCTCTTGTTATTTTTTTGATTAACCCATCTCCTTGTATGGGGATTGTGACTGGTCTTAATTGAGAGCTTTCTCCTTCTGAAAGTTAGATCTAACCTTTATAGTGCTGGATCTGACTTAATGCTTATGCAAACAGGTTAGATCCAGGCCAGCTGCCAAGTAAATTGGTGGCTGGCCTGTGATCTAACCTGTTTGCTGCTCTGGGTATCTTTCCACAACAAAATTAAGCAGATATTTCAGATATTTAGGTTATGGAAAGCAGATGACACAAACATTTTTTTAATTAACACATCTCCTTGTATGGGGATGTGACTGGTCTTAATTGAGAGCTCTCTTTTCCTATAAGATAAAAGTTAACCCTTATAGTGCTGGATCCGACTTAATGCTTATGCAAACAGGTTTGATCAGACCAGCTGCTAAGTAAATTGGTGGCTGGCCGGTGATCTAACCTGTTTGCTACTCTGGGTATCTTTCCACAACAAAATTAACCAGATATTTAAGATATCTAGCTTTCTGAAAGCAGATGACACAAACATTTTAGGAAATTACCAAGCATTCTAAGGGTTTAATACTTCCTAAACATGTCCACCCTTGATGTTTCCCCTCCTGCCTCATATTAATCCTTGTTGGTTCCCCCCCATTAAAGTCTGCCCGTATAGTCACCCTAGGGTCCTAGGTGGCCTGGCAGCTAAGTTAGTGGGCTAAATAATTTGGTGTCATGGGTTTGAGCCTCTTAGACGCATCTGGTTTTGTGGGATTGACCTTTGGCAAGTCACTTCAGAGCCCTAGCTTACTGCTGATTGATCCAGAAAAGCCTTGTACAACTGAAAAATTGTCAATATGGATTGTCTCCCCCTTATGTGAGTACCTTCAAGGCTCCCTTGTGTAAATTACTTATCTCCCCTTCCCATAGTCATCCACCCTGCCTTAAAAAACCCTTATTTATCTCCCTTTTGATAGTCATCCTCACTTATCTCCCCTTACCACAAGTCACCCACACTTATCTCCCCTTACCACAAGTCACCCACACTTATCTCCCCTTACCACAAGTCACCCACACTTATCTCCCCTAACCACAACTCACCCACACTTATCTCCCCTTACCACAAGTCACCCACACTTATCTCCCCTTACCACAAGTCACCCACACTTATCTCCCCTTACCACAAGTCACCCACACTTATCTCCCCTTACCACAACAAACCCTACACTTATCTCCCCTGACCACAAGTCACCCACACTTATCCTCCCCTACCACAAGTCTCACCCACACTTTATCTCCCCTTACCACACAAGTCACACACACTATCTCCCTTCACAACTACACTTATCTCCCCTTACCACAAGTCACCCACACTTATCTCCCCTTACCACAAGTCACCCACACTTATCTCCCCTTACCACAAGTCACACACACTTATCTCCCCTTACCACAAGTCACACACACTTATCTCCCCTTACCACAAGTCACACACACTTATCTCCCCTTACCACAAGTCACCCACACTTATATCCCCTTACCACAAGTCACCCACACTTATCTCCCCTTACCACAAGTCACCCACACTTATCTCCCCTGACCACAAGTCACCCACACTTATCTCCCCTGACCACAAGTCACACACACTTATCTCCCCTGACCACAAGTCACACACACTTATCTCCCCTGACCACAAGTATTCCACACTTATCTCCCCTGACCACAAGTATTCCACACTTCTTTCCCCTGACCACAAGTTGCCCACACTTCTCTCCCCTGACCACAAGTCGCCCACACTTCTCTCCCCTGACCACAAGTCGCCCACACTTCTCTCCCCTGACCACAAGTCGCCCACACTTCTCTCCCCTTACCACAAGTCGCCCACACTTCTCTCCCCTTACCACAAGTCACCCACACTTCTCTCCCCTTACCACAAGTCACCCACACTTCTCTCCCCTTACCACAAGTCACCCACACTTCTCTCCCCTTACCACAAGTAGCCCAACCCAGGTAAGCGCGGACTGCTTGTGGTCAGGGGAGGTAAGCGCTGACTGCTTGCCGTCAGGGGAGGTAAGTTAGGACGGCTTGCGGTCAAGGGAGGTAAGCGCTGACTGCTTGCCGTCAGGGGAGGTAAGCGCGGACGGCTTGCGGTCAGGGATGGTTAGCGCGGACGGCTTGCGGTCAGGGGAGGAAAGCGAGGTGGGCTTGCGGTCAGGGGAGGTAATCGTAAACCGCTTGCGGTCAGGGGAGGTAACTGAGGGCCGCTCGCGGTCAGGAGTGGTAAGTGCAGACCGCTCGCGGGCACGGGAGGTTGGCGCAGACTGCTTGCGGTCAGGGGAGGTAAGCGCGAACTGCTTGCAGTCAGGGGAGGTAAGCGCGGACTGCTTGCTGTCGGGGGAGGTAAGCGCGGACTGCTTGCGGTCAGGGTAGGTAAGCGCGGACTGCTTGCGGACATGGGAGGTAAGCGCGGACTGCTTGCGGTCAGGGGAGGTAACTGCGGTCAGGGGAGGTAAGTGCGGACTGCTTGCGGTCAGGGGAGGTAAGTGGGGACTGCTTGCGGTCAGGGGTGGTAAGTGCGGACCGCTTGCGGGCATGGGAGGTAAGCGCAGACTGCTTGCGGTCAGGGGAGGTAAGCGCGAACGGCTTGCGGTCAAGGGAGGTAAGCACGGACTGCTTGCTGTCGGGGGAGGTAAGCGCGGACTGCTTGCGGTCAGGGGAGGTAAGCGCGGACTGCTTGCGGACAGGAAGGTAAGCGCGGACTGCTTGCGGTCGGGGGAGGTAAGTGTGGACTGCTTGCGGACAGGAAGGTAAGCGCGGACTGCTTGCGGTCAGGGGAGGTAAGTGCGGACTGCTTGCGGTCAAGGGAGGTAAGTGCGGACTGTTTGCGGTCAGGGGAGGTAAGTGCGTTCTGCTTGTGGTCAGGGGAGGTAAGTGCGAGCTGCTTGCGGTCAGGGGAAGTAAGTGCGGACTGCTTGCGGGCAGGGGTGGTAAGTGCAGACTGCTTGCGGGCACGGGAGGTAAGTGCGGACTGCTTGCGGTCAGGTGGGGTAAGTGCGAACTGCTTGCGGTCAGGGGAGGTAAGTGCGGACTGCTTGCGCTTAGGGGAGATAAGTGCGAACAGTCAGGGGAGATAAGTGCGGACTGCTTGCGGGCATGGGAGGTAAGCGCAAACTGCTTGCGGTCAGGGGAGGTAAGCGCAGACTGCTTGCGGGCACGGGAGGTAAGCACAAACTGCTTGTGGTCAGGGGAGGTAAGTGGGACTGCTTGCGGTCAAGGGAGGTAAGGAAGGACTGTTTGCTGTCAAGGGAGGTAAGCGCTGACTGCTTGCGGTCAGGGGAGGTAAGCGCGGACAGGGGAGGAAAGTGCGGACTGCTTGCGGTCAGGGGAGGTAAGTACGGACTGCTTGCGGTCAAGGGAGGTAAGCACGGACTGTTTGCTGTCAAGGGAGGTAAGCGCTGACTGCTTGCGGTCAGGGGAGGTAAGTACGGACTGCTTGCAGTCAGGGGTGGTAAGTACGGACTTCTTGCGGTCAGGGGAGGTAAATGCGGACTGCTTGCAGTCAGGGGAGGTTACTGCGGACTGCTTGCGGTCAGGGGAGGTAAGTGCGTTCTGCTTGTGGTCAGGGGAGGTAAGTGCGAGCTGCTTGCGGTCAGGGGAGGTAAGTGCGGAATGCTTGCGGTCAGGGGTGGTAGGTGCAGACTGCTTGCGGGCACGGGAGGTAAGTGCGGACTGCTTGCGGGCAGGGGAGGTAAGTGCGGACTGCTTGCGGTCAGGTGAGGTAAATGCGGACTGCTTGCGGTCAGGGGAGGTAAGTGCGGACTGCTTGCGCTTAGGGAAGGTTAGTGTGGACTGCTTGCAGTCAGGGGAGATAAGTGCGGACTGCTTGCGGTCAGGGAGATAAGTGCGGACCCGTTCAGTATGGGGAGATAAGTGATGACCCGTTCAGTATGGGGAGATAAGTGCGGACCCGTTCTGTATGGGAAGATAAGTGCCTACCCGTTCGGCCGGGGAAGATAATTTTGTTCCTGTAGGTCAGGGAAGATAAGTGCGTACCTGTCGGTCCGGGAAGATAAGTGCGTACCTGTCGGTCAGGGAAGATAAGTGGTCTCAGACCTGTTACGAAGTACTTTTGGGTCGTAGTACCCAAAAGTAGTCCCATTTAGAAATTTGAATTTCGACTTCTGGTCAATTGGAATTCAAGATCTCAAAAGTAACCAATCGGAACTACTCGGGTATTTCCGTGAGCTGTGAAATACACCTCGGATATAAGTGTAGGGTTACAATTTTTCGGGTAAATCGGCATCCGCCAATTAGCACCTTTTCTAAGCGTGCAAGTTAAGTAGTTCAATGTGTATGGAAGGGTTGGACATCCTTTTAAGTAATCATTTTATCAGTAACTCATACCAAATGGCAAAATTGTTGTTGTGACATGTTAAGTTGTTTCCTCAATCAAATTTAAAGACTTTTTTTATTTCACATTTAAGATCTATTTTTAAATACGAAAGTGAAGTGACGTCATTCCGCTGGGAACCAATATGGCGTCATCCCTATTATTTCAGAGGTGTTTTCTATTGGATAAACCCGATGTGTTCAGATTGAAAAGTAACAAGTGTATGACCATTGTCAAATGTCGAATTATTTATTAGGGACAAACTCCCGTATTTTTCTTTTCCTAGCAAAATTTTATAAGTTGTAACAAAGACATATATAACAATGCTATCTATGTCTCTGCATATACTTTGGGACAATCTCCTGTGTGGTTTCCTTGCCTGGTCAAATTTTGCTCCTCAAGATTTGTCCGGTACCTAATTAAAAAAACCCTGCTCCAATTCAATGACGAACCATTCACACCTTGCCCATCTGTAATCAGTTACTCCCAGCGTCAAATATGCAAAGGAATTTTGAATACGTCTAAAAGACTTTTGGGGTTGCCCCATCATCACCCATTTCCTCATTTCACACAATTTTAACGATTGTTTGAAAGTTCATCCAGTTATCTATATGTCTCTGGTTCATTCTCGAATAAGCCTAGTTCAAAATATTTCTTAGAAATGTGACAGACGTTGAAGTCAATACAAACAAAGAATCCTAACTACGAGGCCCAGGGGTTGAAGCTATAGGAAGAAAATGAAAAAGATTGATTTATAGGGGGAAAAAAATACACACACAAAAAAAAACAAGACGATATTATAGAATACGTATTACTTATTCAGGTGGATTAGACAGGACAGTAATCGAGGTATGTTATTTTTCATTCTACGATCTTGTAACCGGGATAAGCACCGGGCTCTGATTGGTCGAAACTCATAACTCTTCCATTGGGGGAGGTAAAAATAGAAGGCTTTAAGAAGCGCGGGAAAAAGAACGAACGAGACAGAAATGCTGACGTATTTCTTATTTTGTAAATTAGTTTTATTATAGAACAAACACTTGGATTTATATAAGATACATGGATTTAAAGGTATGTATCTTTATTGTAACCAAAACATTTCTTTTCTGTCCCTTTTCTTTCGCCATGTTCATGGAATTTAGAGCACCAGACTAAGGCTGTTGAGTCAGAACCTTTGTTCTGAAATGGGTTTTGTTTCATTGATGGTTCGTAGACCTATCAAAAAGGTATGAATCGTGTTTTGGGGAATTTGCTTGCACTCTACTTTAAAATGTTGCTTGTAGGCTAGACATGGTGGTTAAGAGCTTAAACGTTAGTTAGTTGAGCTAAGGTGGGTACTACTAGAAGTAAAGGTACTTTCCTGTGTTGTTTTCTTCTTATTATTAATGTACAGGACTCATTTTTGAGTATTATCGTACATTTTCCCTGGTTTCCTACCAGTAGTAGGCTAGGCAGTGCGTCTTGCCAAAGGAAACTCCACGGTGAAATAATTGGCCGCCTTAAGGATCGAACCCGGGATGACCGGTCTCTGGTCCCTGACAATAACCACTATACCTCCGCAGAACCTTGCTGGATCTTGATGAGTACTTTGCAGGGCCTTTCGGCACATACACAATGGGATTTCAAAGTTTCCTTGTTAGCTTCCTATATACCTAATGGGGATCATACCCGGTGCCCTTGATACTAGAGGCCGACCCTCTACCACTGCACCGATGTTGCCAACTCTCGAACTCTCTAGTAATTTTCCCTCTGTGCTCTTTAACTTGTGTACAGCTATCACAACAGCTTACACCATTTATTAAAGGAGCATTGGTTTGTAAAGAATGAAAATATATTTATAGATGATCGCATTATGTTGTACCTTATTGTTGCCATTTTCTATGCTAATATATGTGCTCTTTCCACAAAGCTCTATTTGTTCTACAGTGAAACTTCCCTGTCTCGAAATTGAAGGGACCTCTTGAAAGTTTGACACAAAGAGACCTTGACGCATAGATGTTTTGGGGTATGAGGATTAGGTACGAAGATAACAGAGAACGAAAAAAAAAAGAAGTATGACATGCCGTATATGATTCAGTAGCTACAGTTGTTAACCAAATCTTTTTTTATATTTCATTTTTCAACCCTGTGGAAAGAGTGTTAAGAGGAATTCCCAAATAAGTGAATACATTCCATCGGGGCTTGAACACCTAGCTATTGGGCTTGAACACCTACCAAGAGTGCTTGAACAATTACAACCTAGGGCTTGAACACCTACCACTGGGGGCTTGAACACCTACCAAGAGTGCTTGAACACCTACCACAAGTGCTTGAACACCTACCACAAGTGCTTGAACACATACCACTGGGGGCTTGAACACCTTCCATTGGGGGTTAAACACCTAGCTATGGGGCTTGAACACCTACTAAGAGTGCTTGAACACATACCACTTGGGCCTCGAACATAAACCACTGGGGCTTGAACACCTACCAAGAGTGATGAACACATACCACTTGGGCCTTGAACATATACCACTGGGGCTTGAACACCTTCCACCAGGGCTTGAACACCTATCTATGGGCCTTGAACACCTACCACCTGGGGTGGGGGGGTTGAACACTTACCAATATGCTTGAACAAATACCACTGGGGGCTTGAACACCTAACACTTCGGGCTTGAACACCTTCCTACAGGGCTTGAACACCTATCACCAGGGCATACACACCTAGCACCAGGGCTTGAACACCTTCCATTGGGGCTTCAACACATACTAATGGGGGCTTGAACACCTAACACTGGAGGCTTAAACACCTTACACTGGGGGCTTGAACACCTAGCACCAGGGCTTGAACACCTTCCATCGGGGCTTGAACACCTTCCATCGGGGGCTTGAACACCTAGCACCAGGGCTTGAATACCTAGCACCAGGGCTTGAACACATACCGCTTGAACACATACCACCAGGGGTTTAAACACCTACCATCAGGGGCTTGAACACCTACCACTGGGGGCTTGAACACCTACCACTGGGGGCTTGAACACCTACCTACCACTGAGGGCTTGAACACCTACCTACCACCATAGGGGTATATGTCATAATACCTGTAATAACACTATATATACACAAGGGAAACAACTTCAAAGAGAAACCAGTTCTGACGTTCCGCGCTTATCAGTCCGTAATTTAATATGATCGCTAGTCTGTCAATTCTCTATATGTCCCGCATAGCCAAATGATTTCTGCGTCCAACGATACCTCTCTCAACAAGATCAGCAAAACTGGAGAAATCTGCAACAACACGCAATATTTTTTTCGAATTTGGGTCATTGGGAATAGATGGTTGAGAACACAACCAGCCAATGTTTCGGCACTAAATCACCTCAATGAACGTTATTTCGGCAATGACGTTTTACCAGCATACAAAAAAACAACTATTGGTAGGGATCCTAACTAAAAATTCTAACCCACAAACTATGTTCAACATATATCCAACAATTATTCTTTACTACACTCCCATTGTGCTTGTCCATTTTGTCAATTATACAACAACTTTGAATATTCATCATTCATTTGAGCAAAGCGATATGATTGGTTTAAAGTTAACATGTCTAAATACAGCATGGTTCCACACTATTTTAATGGTACTATGCGCCATTTATACTTACTTGTTTAGAATTACATAAAAATGGAAACGAGCTTAACTAGCCTTCAACCTTTCACATTAAGCCAATCAGAGAGCTTGAAAGATTTTGTACCATAACAAGATCAAGTAGACTAGAGAGATGGGAGGATGGTGGAAGATAATTCTAAATACATGTTGCGTATTGTGTACAGGTTAGAATTATTAGTTTGGATCCTTACCAATATTTGTTTTTAAAGTGCTGGTAAAGTGTCACCGCTAAAATAACGTTCATTGAGGTGATTTAGTGCCAAAACATTGGCTGGTTCTGTTCTCAACCATCTATTCCCAATTAACCAAATTCGAAAAAAATATCGCGTATCTTCACAGATTTCTTCGGATTGACTGGACCGATCTTGTTGAGAGAGATATCGTTTGACGCAGAAATCATTTGGCTATGTGGGACATATAGATAATTGACAGACTAGCAATCGTATAAAAAATTACGGACTGATAAGTGCGGAACGTCAGAACTGGTTTCTCTTTGAAGTTGTTTCCCTTGTGTATATATAGTGTTATTAAAGCTATTATGACATACACCCCTATGCCTACCACTGGGGGATTGAACACCTACATTCCACTGAGGGCTTGAACACCTACCGCTGGGGGCTTGAACACCTTCCTACCACTGGGGGCTTGAACACCTTACCACTGGGGGCTTGAACACCTACCACCTGGGCTTTAACACCTATCTACTACTGGCGGCTTGAACATCTTCATTGTGGGCTTGACCACATACCTACCACATGGGGCTTGAACACCTACCTACCACTGGAGGATTGAACACCTACCTACCACTGGAGGATTGAACACCTACCTACCACTGGGGGCTTAAACACTTACCTACCACTGGGGGCTTGAACACCTACCTACCATCTGGGCATGAACACCTTCTACCAAAGGGGTATTTACCTTCAATCAGAAGGGTGTTCACCTTCTAACAGAGTGGTGTATACCCCTTCACCAAAGTAGTTCACCTTCCACAAGAGGGGTGTTCACCGTCCACCAGGATAAACCTTCCACCAGAGGGTTACACCTTCGACCAGACAGGTTACATCTTTCACAAGAGGGGTACACCTACAACCAGATCTGTCACATCTTTCACAAGAGGGATACACCTTCAGCCAGAGGGGTACACCTTCAACCAGGTGGGTACACCTTCAACCAGCAGGTTACACCTTCCCACCTTCAACCAGAGGGGTACACCTTCCACAAGAGGGGTACACCTTCAACCAGATGGGTACACCTTCCACAAGAGGGGTACACCTTCAACCAGATGGGTACACCTTCAATCAGAGGGTTACACATTCAACCAGAGGGTTTTACCTTCAATCAGAGGGTTACACATTCCACCAGCTGGTTATACCTTCAATCAGAGGGGTACACCTTCAACCAGAGGGTTCTACATTCAACCAGAGGGTTCTACATTCAACCAGAAAGGTACACCTTCCACCAGAGGGTTATACCTTCCACCAGAGGGTTACACCTTCCACCAGAGTGGTACACATTCAACCAGAGGGTTACACCTTCAACCAGCTGGTTACACCTTCAACCAGAGGATTAGACCTACCACCAGAGGGTTTTACAGTCAACCAGAGGAGTACACCTTCAACCAGAGGGTTACACATTCAACCATAGGATTAGACCTTCCATCAGAGGGTTTTACAGTCAACCAGAGGAGTACACCTTCAACCAGAGGGTTGCACATTCAACCAGAGGGTTACACCTTCAACCAGAGGGGTTCACCTTCCACCAAAGGGTTACACCTTCCACCAGAGGGTTACACCTTCAATAGGGATACACCTTCAACCAGAAGGTTACACCTTTCAACCAGTGGGGTGTACAGCTTCCAATGTGGATTGTTACCTTCCACCAAAGGGATACACTTCAACTTTGGGTTCTACCCCTTCCAGGGGTATACACCTTCCAACAATGGTGGTTTGTTCACATCACAGAATAGTGTTGGTAAACAGAAAATCTTTGTTGTATGTTAGCCAATGTTTTTGAACAGACAAAGAAGCAGTAGGGTTTGAAGAAATAGTAGCAGCAAGGGATAAATATATATATATATATACAATGTAGCAGGACGAGTGGTTATAGGCGTAGCAGCCTGAACCCTTTGCCAATCTAAACTTTGACTGTCCCAAATTGAAAGAGTTTGCAGACGACATTTCAAAATGTGATGAAATTAAGAAATAATCTTCTGAAAGGGCAGAAACATTGTGGGAAAAGGAGAAATTGCTTGTTAAGAGCAATTTTTACTTTTCCCACAATGATTTCCAGAGTCTTCTGTAACAAAGCGGTCAAATGTCGTTATTGTTTGGTAATGGGGATTTGGGACACCACGGTTTGTAGAAATAGCGCCACAGTTGTTACAAGACTTAAGCAGGTTTGTAAACAAAGTGACACAGGGCTTTGTAGACATAATAGTCCCAGGGTTCATCAACATAGCAATGCCAGTGGTTGTGGTCATAGCATCACAAGAGTTTTGGGACTAAGGGTGCGTCAGCACCTTAGTCCATTGAATTTACATACCACTTTTTGAGGGACGGTACTTTATCGATACACAAACAGCGGTCTGACCCCAATTACTCATTAAACATCCGCCTTCACTGTGCAGACTAATACCTTCTTTGAACTCGGAATGTAGTCCGGATTTACTCGCTTTGTTTTGCTCTATATTATTATAACTGTCGCCTCATTGGAAATCGTAAAATGTCCAGATATTCGAAAAATAGACTATCGTTCAGTCTCTGTTATCATAAAGGATAATTATAGTAATGGTGTTAAAAGGAGCAGCTGTTTCCTCCGAGTTGTTGCCCAAAGAAATTTTCAAATGTATCTTCAGTCATCTTGCTTTAAACGCACCTTAGTCCTTCAGCGCTATCAGTGCTTTGATTAATATAGCAGCTCTTAATTAATACAAATCTTTACAACCCCTTACAGTAACTCATATATGTTGTTTCGGTCACGAGCAGGGGTATCTCTTAAAGTATGATAGCTGTTGAACACAGATGTTGCTGTATGATATACCTTTAAACATCAGCTCTCCTGAAACAGGGTTTCCAAATAAATTTTATTGTGTTTTCGAATAGAATAAAGTACACAGTCAGGGCTGGTGTAAACACTGCAGCTGATGGTTTTCTTTTGTAAAAGCAACTTCTCTTCAAATCTTAAGACATCACATTTTACATTTAGATGTTTTTATTGCCATAATTCAGTATTATATACTTGCAAAATTCCTTGCTCAAAATCATGTATGAGGGTTCGATTCCCTCCCCAGGCTGCAAAAATGCTGGTGCTAAAGGGACAGATTGCCTGGTGGTCCCACATGGTTTGAAAAGGAGAAAAAATAGAGATGAGGATATGGCAAATAAAAATGTCTAAATGAGAAAATGATGAGTGTTTCTTGAAAGTAACTCTAAAACTTCTTCACATTCATAAAAGACACCCATGAGGTGTTCTGTATATTTTCAGAAGTCATTCAAATTTTCTTCCCAACAATAATACAGGGAAACACTGTCCAATAGGATTGGGATCTGTTAACATGGTTTGGTGGTTGCAAATATATATTGAATAGAAAAACCCTTGCCTTCAAACAGAACATGGAAATGGGTAATCTACACTCCAACAAATATCATTGAGATTTTGCACTTTCTTATGATAAAAACATTTTATAGAACAGTCTGTAACTTTTCTTTTAATACTGCCTTAGAATAAAAAGAAACTTTAAAGTATTTCTTCAATGCCTTTAAATTTCCTTTTGATGTGCACCGTTTTTTTAAGTTATAATTTCAGAAATATTTACAGGAAACAAAATTGAAGGCAAGTACATGTACATACAGCACCTATGTTTTGCTTGTGACTGTATGTTGAATAAATATTGGATAATTCAATGGAAAACAATTTGATTGCAAATTATTCAGTTTTATTTGATAAGCATCTTTTTGCCAAATCTATTTCATAGAGTGAAGCGAATTGACACGTATTCATTATCTTTTGCAGAATGCCATGATAGTATTAATGGGTTTATAACCTTTATTCCTGATATACAACCATGTAGAGCTTTGGAGGAGTTTTGCCTTAAATACACTTGGTGAAATTGTACAGAACCAATTAATCAAAGGCAAATTTGTAAAACTCTAAACAGTGTTTTGTTACAATTAAAGGGTATCAAAATATGATTTTCACAAGGTGTTTGTCCCAGCATTAGTCTAAACACAGTCTAATATTAAAACAAGTGAAACTTTCAGGTAGGTACTTGAACAAGGATTGTGGTTAGGGTCAGTTATATGTCTATTTTGTCAATACATACAAAAGATTTGTCTTTATGATTGATGCATTTGCCAAGTAGTTAAATGTATCTAGAAAGAAGGATTTGCATAGGTTGAATGAGAGCATTATTTCAAGGCCATTGAGGATAAGAACATTATAATGTGAGATCCTTTGGGGTTGAATAATATATGTTCCTTTAAATTGTCCCCTTTCCTGTTGGGAGAGATATCCTTTAATAAATGCACCATAGCTATGAAATGGAATAATCAATGCTACAGACAAAATAGGCTGGAGTAAGCATCAACTTTTATGTTTGAGTATTAGCTGATGATAACAATATTTTGTTGGGTTTCAGCATCAGGAGTTATATAATAGAATCTTGTTCATGCCCAGATGGGTCTTTCAATTTTACCATTAATATTTATCGTCTAAAGAAGAATCCAAATAAGGTCTTAGGACGCTCCTCTCTACATACTAAGCTAGTTTGGTGGAGATCGAACCACAATTAACAGGTTTCAGTTATGCATTGAGTTAAAGAAAACTTGTTACGGCTGCTTTTCCACTTCTAGGCAAAAGTGTAGGGACAACGTGATATTTTCTGTCTTGGGATACTCCTCTCTACCTACTCAGTGAGTATTTGTTCGAGATAGGAAAACTAAAAACTGATTTCTGTTTTACATTGAATTAAAGAGCGAAAACTTGGAACAGCTGCATTTCCATTTCCAAGCAAACGTCCAAGGAAAATGAGACATTTTCTGTCTTGGGATGCTCCTCTACCTACCCAGCAAGTTTGTTCGAGATAGGAAAACTAATAACTGATTTCTGTTTTGCATTGAATTATAGAGTGAAAACTTGGAATGGCTGCTTTTCCATCTCAAGGCAAAAGTCCCGGGAAAACGTGATATTTTCTTTCTCGGGACGTAACCCTCGACGTATCCAGCGAGTTTGGTCGGGATCCGACCATTATTAGCAAATTTGGATTTTGCATTGAATTATAGAGCGAAAACTTGGAACGGCTGCTTTTCCATTTCTAGACAAATGTCCCGGGAAAACGTGATGTTTTCTTTCTCGGGACGTTTTCCTCTACGTACCCAGCGAGTTTGGTCGGGATCCGACCATTATTAAAATATTTGGACTTTGCATTGAATTATAGAGCGAAAACTTGGAACGGCTGCTTTTCCATTACTAGGCAAATGTCCCGGGAAAACGTGACATTTTCTTTCTCGGGACGTTACCCTCTACGTGCCCAGCGAGTTTGGTCGGGATAAGATCATTATTAACATATTTGGATTTTGCATTGAATTATAGAGCGAAAACTTGGAACGGCTGCTTTTCCATTTCTAGGCAAATGTCCCGGGAAAACGTGACATTTTCTTTCTCGGGACGTTACCCTCTACGTATTCAGCAAGTTTGGTCGGGATAAGACCATTATTAACATATTTGGATTTTGCATTGAATTATAGAGCGAAAACTTGGAACGGCTGCTTTTCCATTTCTAGGCAAAAGTTCCGGGAAAACGTGACATTTTCTTTCTTGGGACGTTACCCTCTACGTATCCAGCGAGTTTGGTCGGGATCAGACCATTATTAACATTTATGGATTTTGCATTGAATTATAGAGCGAAAACTTGGAATGGCTGCTTTTCCATTTCGAGGCAAAAGTCCTGGGAAAACGTGATAATTTCTGTCCCGGGACGTTACCCTCTACGTACCCAGCGAGTTTGGTTGGGATCCGACCATTATTAGCATATTTGGATTTTGTATTGAATTAAAGAGCGAAAACTTGGAATGGCTGCTTTTCCATTTCTAGGCAAATGTCCCGGGAAAACGTGACATTTTCTTTCTCGGGACGTTACCCTCTACGTGCCCAGCGAGTTTGGTCGGGATAAGATCATTATTAACATATTTGGATTTTGCATTGAATTATAGAGCGAAAACTTGGAACGGCTGCTTTTCCATTTCTAGGCAAATGTCCCGGGAAAACGTGACATTTTCTTTCTCGGGACGTTACCCTCTACGTATTCAGCAAGTTTGGTCGGGATAAGACCATTATTAACATATTTGGATTTTGCATTGAATTATAGAGCGAAAACTTGGAACGGCTGCTTTTCCATTTCTAGGCAAAAGTTCCGGGAAAACGTGACATTTTCTTTCTTGGGACGTTACCCTCTACGTATCCAGCGAGTTTGGTCGGGATCAGACCATTATTAACATTTATGGATTTTACATTGAATTATAGAGCGAAAACTTGGAATGGCTGCTTTTCCATTTCGAGGTAAAAGTCCTGGGAAAACGTGATAATTTCTGTCCCGGGACGTTACCCTCTACGTACCCAGCGAGTTTGGTTGGGATCCGACCATTATAAGCATATTTGGATTTTGTATTGAATTAAAGAGCGAAAACTTGGAATGGCTGCTTTTCCATTTCTAGGCAAAAGTCCAGGGAAAACGTGATATTTTCTCTCTCGGGACGTTTTCCTCTACGTACCCAGCGAGTTTGGTCGGGATCAGACCATTATTGAAATATTTGGATTTTGCATTGAATTATAGAGCGAAAACTTGGAACGGCTGCTTTTCCATTTCTAGGCAAATGTCCCGGGAAAACGTGGCATTTTCTTACTTGGGACGTTACCCTTTACGTATTCAGCGAGTTTGGTCGGGATAAGACCATTATTAACATATTTGGATTTTGCATTGAATTATAGAGCGAAAACTTGGAACGGCTGCTTTTCCATTTCTAGGCAAATGTCCCGGGAAAATGTGACATTTTCTTTCTTGGGGCGTTACCCTTTACGTATCCAGCGAGTTTGGTCGGGATCAGACCTTTATTAACATTTTTGGATTTGCATTGAATTATAGAGCGAAAACTTGGAACGGCTGCTTTTCCATTTCTAGGCAAAAGTCCTGGGAAAACGTGATATTTTCTCTCTCGGGACGTTTTCCTCTACGTACCCAGCGAGTTTGGTCGGGATCAGACCATTATTAACATATTTGGATTTTGCATTGAATTATAGAGCGAATGCTTGGAATGGCTGCTTTACCATTTCTAGGCAAAAGTCCTGGGAAAACGTGATAATTTCTGTCTCGGAACGTTACCCTCTACGTACCAAGCAACTTTGGTCGGGATCAGACCATTATTAACATATTTGGATTTTGCATTGAATTATAGAGCGAATGCTTGGAATGGCTGCTTTACCATTTCTATACAAAAGTCCCGGGAAAACGTGATATTTCCTGCCTCTGTATGCTTTCCTTTACATACCCAGCGAATTTGGTCGAGATTGAGATCGAGATCGAAACACTCTTAAACGATTTCGATTATGCATTGACTTAAGGAGCATAGACTTGGAAAGTATTAGGACCAAAGTTTATCTTATCTGATGTGAACATAAAGCAGTGAACCAAAGCTCCAGATGCAGGATTTTAATAAACTTAAAATGATTTTATAAAAGAGTGTATTGTGAAGTTGAAATACAGCTTATTTATTTTGTAAACATAACATCAAATCCCAATTCAAGATGCGGGGTTTAAATAAGCCATAAACAATTATCTCAATCAGTGCTGCTGGTATTAAACTTAGTGCACATGTCCAAATTTGGGGAATCTAGAATTATCTTATAATATTGCATTATGGTTAAAAGGCCATGCACGACGCCCACTCGTCAGACGGTTCTCTGGTGTTGAGGGAAATCCGTCATGTCTTTTTTTTTATTGTATTCAGGTAACAAACAGTTACTTTACATTTATTTCCTAGTTTAGACAATGTTTTCAATTTGAAATAATGTCTTCTTTACTTATTGTAGCAAACAACTAATAAGATACAATATTACAATATATTCATTGGGACTGATTCACTTACTTATTGAATTTACATCATATATATAAAACAGACATAGATAGTCTCTGATATAAAATGTGCATGTAGTTATTTACGTTTTCAATTATTGTAAATGTTACATGTTCAAATTAGAATAAATAAGAGACCGTTTAGTGATGTGGGAAATTAATCGGGCCTTATTTTTGTTGAATTCAGACATTGAGGCAGTTCTCAAAAGAGCTAATAGCCCATTATGAAGAAGGAAAGAGTCAGGCCACCACCAAGCCGCAGATGTGTCCCACGATTTCCCATCTAAACAAATAATGCCACCTGCCTTCCTTCTTCCCTTTCCTTTCTTCGTAATAAAATGTTGCTTTTCCACTTCTAGACAAAAGTCCCGGAAAACGCGATATTTTCTGTCTCGGGACGCTCCTCTCTACATACACAATGAGTTTGAATTATTGGGGGAAAACTTAGAACGGCTGCTTTTCGACTTCTAGGCAAGAGTTCCGGTGAAACCGAACCTTTCTGTCTCGGAAGGCTCCCCTCGTTCTTCAATGCTCGTACGGACAGACGTACGGATATATGACATCGGTTTAACATCCTGGACGTGTTGAGCTTACCAACAGAAGCTATATCGAATTCATATACATGTATCAGAATTAATGTGTTTCGGACATAAAACATGTAAATTGAAGGCTTTTTATTATTTTTTTCCGCACTTGCGTGCAAACTTTCCGAAATGATTTCGTCACAGACCAGAATGTTCGACTCGCAAAGTGTAAAATCTTTCGATGGGAATGTTTCGAGCATATTGAATCTTTAAAATAGAAACTAGACTATATGCAAATGAAAACTATAATGGTACATTTGTATTGATTTTGATTTTATGGCCGTTTGAAAATAGATTAAAATATTAAGTGCCAAAATGTCATAATTAAAGGTACATAATATTTTTACTAAAACTGATATTTTCACAAAGTTTGCTTCCAATACTAGCAATAACATTCCTCCAACAGGATCGAAACATTTCCAGAGCTATATCAAAAGAATCAGGTTCCCATAGTTCCGGTCCAAAGTCTGAATTAAAAAGTGGTCTCTTAAAGATAAGATCTCGACTTTAAACTTTAATATAATCTCTTATACGATCCTGGCCTTATTCGGCAAGTTTAAAGGCCATAACCGAGCTGCATTGATTTGTTGTTTCGAAAAGCTCGGTAACTTACACTAAATTGGGTTCTTAATATGGGATTATAGGTACATAGGTACCAATCAAAATAATAATTTATTTGTATTACTATTTTTCTTACATCTTTTATAGGGCTGAGTTTAAAGATCGTTGCTAAGGTTTTAAAAACCAACACTTAGATATCGAAACAAGTGCCACGAATTCGCGGGAGGTTTAAGAAAGTATGTGCATTTTGTCCCATAAAGACGCGGTCATATGACGTCGGGCGTAATGAAACCTTAATTGAATTCTTTGAGCTTAAAAAAATCCTCCCAAACTGCAAATTACGACAAACGTCTCTAAAGAAAATTTTAACCCCAGCGCGCCAGGTACCAGACCTTCAGTCCTCTAGCCATTGCAATCTTCCATGCTTTATACCCATGTACATGATGTTTTAAGATAAGTATTTCGTGTAATTTTGGTTCCTGTTTTCTCGAAGTCTATAACATTTCATTCAGGCAAAGTTGCATTCTACCTTAGCCTGAGATCATATAGAAATGAAGGCAAGAGTCATTCCAATACATTTGTCTGTCTGATGGCTCGAACCTAGGTCGGATAACAGGTTGTATGAGTCAGAAAGGTGACGGGTTTCCAACATGTGAGGAATTCCGATCAGATGTGGGCCAGCGCGATAAATGTTAAAGGTACATATATATATATGCAAAAGGTATGATTATAGCCAGAAATACCGATTCGTAGACTCGCAGTACGAGTGTCAAGGCTTAGTTTGCCGACTCAATGCCCTATAAACACAACTGTTTAAAATATTAATTTTAGACTACATGTAGTGCCTATTTCTTCAATACACTTTTATATTTTCAAGTGTTACAATAATTTACACATCCATTTTGTCTTGAAATATATATAGACACAGTTTCAGTGCGGGCTTTGTTGAAGGGATGGTGAGGGTTAGACCATCGGTAGATGAACTGCATTTCGGCCTTCTTTTTCTTCAGTGTATCTATTTCATGTTCAACACTCGATTGACTAAAGCGTATGCAAAAAGTGTGTGTCTGACGTTGAAATAAATCACACAGTCACTCTCCACGGAGGTTCAAGTTCCGGTAACAGCATTTCGATTTTGACGAGTTATTCTCCCGAATGGCGATGATTCTATCCGGCGTGACCAGCGCTTATGTGCAGCCAAAATGAAAGTTTTTCTCAATCGTTATCAGCTTCATCCCAACATAACTGAAACATTGTTTACCTGAAACCTTAATAAATATACATCTGTTGTGGCCTAGCACCAGGGTTTGCCGATACATCTGGTATGGGGCGAATACACATTTGGGTTTGAAGAGCAAGAACTAGGGCTTGTGACCAAGCAATGTGATTTATAGAAATATCACAGGGGGTCGTAGGCCTAGCACCGACCTAGTTCAGGGATTATCCAAAGCTGATTGTTCACAGATGTGAGGAAACTTAAAACTGTATAGCAGCTGCACTATTGTATGAGAGTCACAGGAGAATAGAAATTGTAAAAAATAAATAAGTTGATACATGAATAAATGTGTATTTAGCTTCAAAAGCATTGCAACGGATTACAACTTAATTGAAGAACTTTGTACATACTTAAATATACAGACACATTTTGAATAAATTTAATCATGAGACGCTTTTTAGGATTGTATATCATACCACCAAACAAAAACTGTAAGTTGTTTCCTTGACATTCTATTTCAACTTTCAAGTTGACTCACATGTGAACAAGCAAATTTGATAGACTCAGTTTGAAGGTATGAATATATGAAATAGAACTTACAGAAATACCATTGGTACCAAGTAAGTAAGGAAAGGTATTTTAAGAGTCTTACCAAAATACACTTCTAGATATCTTTCTAAATCAAACTCAAGACTTACTTTGAAATATATAATGTTTTATTTGGGTGTAATTAAATTACATCAATTAAAAAATACATTAAATAGATTATTGTGCAAAACTAGAGAGAACAGTTTCAAGGATAGTTGTACCGATAAAAGGGATGTAATCTTCAAAGCGTTAAAAATAATATGAAATCAAAGCCAATCAAACAGATAAAAACCATTGTTTGAATTTCTTATTCACATGATGAAGTTCAATTGACAAATACATGTATTCAAATTTAAGAACACATACAGAGAAAAGAGGAATTAATGTTTTTTATTTGGTTTCATCCATATGACTCTTGATGTCTTTGAACTCATAAGTTGGTAAACGAAAGCCTGGCACCAAGTTGACCATCTTACATGCTGAAATGATAAAAGTATTTAGTAAATAATAAAATCTTCATATACATACGACAGGGAGAGTGGATGTAAGAAATGGAATTAAGGATAAACAGACGGGGTGATCATGTGATCAATGTTAAATATACAAAACAGATTGCAAATGGCGGCACTCATGAATGATCAGGTATGATAGAGAGAGAGATTGTGAGAGAGAGAGAGATTGAGAGAGAGATTGAGAGAGAGAGAGAGAGAGAGAGAGAGAGAGAGAGAGAGAGAGAGAGAGAGAGGGAGAGAGAGAGAGAGATTGAGAGAGAGAGAGAGAGAGAGAGAAAGAGAGAGAGAGAGAGATTGAGAGAGAGAGAGAGAGAGAGAGAGAGAGAGAGAGAGAGAGAGAGAGAGAGAGAGAGAGAGAGAGAGAGAGAGAGAGAGAGAGAGAACTCAGAACTCAGAACTCAGAATGTTTTATTTGTACAAAAAGGCCTCCGGCCCACAATACATATCATAAGGACTCCGCGTCCAATAGCATACATTGTTATGTCCCTGATTAAACAAAACATTTATAAAATTTACTAAATACAAACTGCAAAATACAGTACTGTTCAAAATAGCATATATGATAACCGGTTTCTATGGAAAACGAATTTAAACCCAAAATACAAATCAGCTAGATTTCTAAAAGAAAATATATATATTTGCATAATAGTTTTAACTTCCTGCAATCATTCAGTCGTAGAAGTTTGATTAAATCGAATGTAGTGTCTCCCTCGATGTACCATGATGAAAGATGTTGTGCTCTTACTTCTGCATACTTTTGACATACGAAAAATACATGATATTCATCCTCGACAAAAGTTTGATTGTAATTATTGTGACAGTAAAGACAAATTCTATCTTTTCTAGCTACGTTCATGTGTCTGCCCGTTTCCACTCTTAATCTATGGCTTGAGCAACGGAATTTCGCAAATGCTTTTTTGAAAGAAAAAGAAATGTCCATGTTCAGATAGGTTTCTGGTGTAAGCATAGACTTAAATTGCTTATAAAAATCACACCGCGTAGAGTTGTTAATATCGGATCGCCAATTTTGATTAGCACAGTCTATAAGCCTTTGTTTAAATTGTTTTACAAACATATTGCAATCCCCAATATTGTGAGATATCCAAACGATTCCAAACCCATTACGAAACAGAAGGTCTTTAACTTTGGTAGCCCATGTAATTCTTCCTGCATTATCCAGATCTTTTAACATCAAATAACACTGTTTGGGGTACCTTGAATCACGCATTTTAGTTAATTTACACCAATATTTTACTACTTTTGTTTGGTAAGTCACACTTAAAGGAAGTCTACCGCATTCTCCGAGAGCAACACACGAGTTAACAGAATGATTTACCCCTAGAAATCGTTTACAGAAACTGTATTGTACAGATTCGATAATGTCGCAGTGCTCATACCCCCATATCTCCGCTGAGAAGCAAAGTATTGGTTTGACCAACGAATCAAATAGTTTAAACATTTCATTATGTAAAAGATAACCGTATTTACGCTGGTAAGTATTTATACAAATTAAAGCCTTTTGTGCTTGTGCTGCTAATTTGGTTTTTGCAGATGTCCAAACTAACATTGGAGTAAATAATAGACCCATATACTTATACATTGATGTCGTTTTTAGTATCTCCCCTTTAAAAGTCCACTTTTCATAATCTCTTAGGTAACCGCCATTTCTAAATACTATAACTTCGGTCTTATCTAAATTCAACTCCATTCCGGTTGTTGTGCAGAATTCTTCTATTACGTTAATTTGGCGCTGAAGTTTAATAGCGGTATCCGCACAACTGGCAATATCGTCTGCAAAAAGTAGGCAGAGTATAACTTCTATTGCATTATTTATATATATTCCATTCCCGCATTTCTCTCTCATTAAGTCATGTAGATCGTTTATGAACAGAGAAAAAATAATCGGTGAGCAAATATCACCTTGTTTTGCACCGATTCTGCAGGGAAAAAACTCTGTCAAACCCTTGTTTGTTCTTACACATGACCTACTATTAGCATAGCTTTTAACTAAAAAACGATAAAACTTTCCACCTACCCCTTTCTGTTTAAGAGACTTAAAAAGAACATCGTGTCTAATCTTATCAAAGGCTTTTTTAAAGTCTATATATACGCAATAGTAACGGCCTCCACGGCGGGATATGTATTTTTGTATCATAGCTTGAAGGGTAAAAACATTGTCTACTGTAGAGTATCCTCTACGAAATCCCGCTTGTCCTTCGGTGATTTTGTTATTATCTTCTGCCCAGGTATATAGTCTACAGTTAATGATATTCGACATGATTTTGTAAAGAGTATTTAGTAGAGATATACCCCTATAGTTTCCTGGATTTGTCTTAGATCCCGATTTGTGAATAGGGCATATTATACTTTCACCCCATGAAGTGGGCACTGTGCCTTTATCAAATATAGTATTGAAAATGCAAGTCAATGTCGGTAATATATCTTCTATGGTATGTTTAAAGAATTCCACACTTAGACCATCCGTTCCGGGACTCTTACCAGTACTAAGTTTAGTAATACTGTCTCTTACCTCTTGATTAGATATTGAGATATTCAATTGACCAGAATTGTCATCTGGGATTATTTCCTCTATATTATAGATAGAAGCATTGTAATTCTCATCGTTGAGTAAACCACTAAAGTAGTTTAGCCATTCTTTTCCATTAATTGATGGATCTAAACTCTCTGTCTTATCTTTCGATTTAAGTAAAGTCCAAAATGTATTTGGGTTTCTTCTACTATCTATCAATTTTTGTCTTTGGGATTTTAGGTACTCCGCTTTTTTTCTGCTTGCAGACATATTTGAATTGGTTTCTTTTGGTTTTGTAAATCTGAAGATCCCTATGATCATTACTGTTCCTAAAACGTCGAAGGGCTGCATATTTCTGCTGTTTAATGACTTCACATTCGTTATGCCACCATTCTGGCTGTGTATTCTTCATCTTTCTAAAATTAGAATTTTTACTCTTAACCTTCATACTCTGTGCAGAAGTATAAAATGCATCTGTTAATAATCTAATACT